>JACSZP010043617.1:4176-26445 GCA_016161895.1 Pinna nobilis | reverse complement strand
CCTAATAATACACAATGAGCATAAAAACTCTTGAATAGGAATTGGCAAATGCAATGCAACAATGTACTGAGAGAGACAATTGACCTCCTGCAAATAACCTGGCAAACCGTCTCATGTACGATAATCAGAATAGGCTCAAGTGAGACTTGAACCTGCACTGACCACAGTTGAAGTACTTGTGTATATTTGTATACTGGTATATTTGTATACTGGTTTATTAGAGAAATAGAGATAAGGAGGGAGTGACTTTACTTGCCAGCTATATACTTACACACATGTGGAGTGGGTGAGTGGGCGAGGGTGGGCGAGTAGGTATACATATAATGCTCTTAGGTGGGTACCCGAAATGTCAAAAAGGTGGGACATTTGTCAAAAAGATAAAAATCAATCAATTTCTAAGTCTGACACAATAATCCTGAAATGTCTCGTCAGTCTAGGTAAACCTATCCTGAGATTCACTTTCCACTTGGGACGAGATGTTTATAAGTCTCATGTCTGGCTTAACACCTTTTACAAGTGTGATAAATTGACATAACCCGAGATCAAGTAGAGATCCCACTGTAAATACCCCAGTGCCACTCAAAAATCCTGTTCTTAAACACATGTCTTTATATCTTATTTTTGCACCGTTATATACCGGTAGGTTGGTTGTATTGTTATTTAACGTCCCATTAAAGAAACTTTCACTTCTATAGAAAAGTCATCGTGTTGCTGAAGGGCGACAAATTTTGCCTATGCTCGGCACTTATGGCTGTAGAGCAGCGAGGGTTCTTTGACATGCCAACACCTTCTGTGACATTGGACCCGTCTGATTCAAAGGACGGGGGCAGTCTACCACAGCTTGGCACAAACTCGAGCCCATGACCTCACAATCAGAACTAAAGCAAAAAATGCTAACCATGAGGCCATGGCGGCCCTTCAGCAGTAGATAAATGTATGTAATATGCTGAATTATTGGCACTATCCCATAATTCCAGTGTGGATTGCAATATGTACAGGTAGAACTTATCACATCAAGATGGGTGTAGTTAGCTATGTAAGTTGGGGCAAAGTTATTCCAAATTTAATATGAGCTAATTGACCACAGCAGGGCATTGGAAATATCAGGAATGACCTTTATCAACTTATCATATCACTGACCAGGAAGCTGTGGTCACCAGGAGGTGCTATCATACTGACCACTGGCCAGGCATAATTACCCAATGTAAACACCTACTTTGCAAGTCCTTGCCCAAACAAACAAACGGGAGGAAAACATTGATTACAAAATGAAATGTATAGAGATAGCCACCATCTACAAAAGTGTTGTCATGAGTTAGTGTTTGGCTATCTTGCTGCTCTCGATCAGGTGATGCAGGGATAAAGTTTCAAAATATGGTCAAGTGAACCAAGCCGATGCTGGCTTTAGAGTCGATGCTGGCTTTAGAGTCGGGGATTTACCTCTGCTGATCTAAGAAAAGGCCATTTCCTTAGTTCTTATTGGGCCAATATTTCATCCCATTCCCAATGCAAAATACATGGGGTTTTTTTCCAAGTTGACTAAAATATATTTCCAATTACTATAGTATTTGGTCCTTAGTTATTATTTTTTTTTATTGCCTCATTCATAGAATCGAAAAAAACATGCAGTCACGCCACACTGAGGTTTGAAACCTTGACTTCCCGGTTAAAAAGCTAGCACTCAATTATTGAACCATAACCAGTTCTCGCCCTCCAATATAGTCCAAATGACTAAAACAGGTCCTAGGGTGCGTGCACTAGTATACAAAGCCAAGCAGTCTTAACATGGCTTTTTAAGCAACAACATTGTACATGTATTTGTGTAATCTACATTTTTGCCGTATTTCGATAAGCTTTTGACCTTATAACAGCTGACAAAAAAGTATCTAAAGACATGAAAAAAAAGAAAGAAAACTATAGCTTTTGTACAAACAATTTCTAACGCATAATATCCGCTGATACGTTTGAACGTTCACATGGCCAGGTCATATCTCAGAGGTGAAAGGGATTACAATGAACATGCATCACAGTGCACCATCCCGGTAAACATCTCCTACGTGTTTTCAAACTGCTACAAACACTCGCCAGGCCAACCTGTCAGCCATGCTGGAGCCATAGCGGAAAACAAAAGTCTGCCTCCAGTTGCTGATAACATTCGCACATCTGACACCGTTGGAGGTGATGAAAAAAGGAAGAAGAACACTGAAGAAAACAGGACCCGGTAGTGGATTTTAAGTTCAGTCATGGTGCATGGTTTGTATGGATAACAATGTGTTAAAACAAAGCAGAGAAGAATTGTGTAGTAGGCATTTTGACAGTATAATCTTACTTCTAACAACAGATTGTAAGTTTGTTTTGTTTATTCATTTGGATATTGTTTTATGTCATGTTCGACAATATTTGACATTCAGTTTTTAGTGTTTGGGAACTTTGGCCACAATGGTGGCATGTTAAAGAATCCTCACTATACTCAATGGCTGAACAAATAGTGAGCAGAGCTAGGCCAAATTGTTCACTCATCAATGACATATAAATTCACGATGTCTCGATTAATTATTGAGTAGGACATTATAAACAACAACACAACCTACCTAGAGACAGAAGATTTTAGAATCTCTTTGAATTGGTACACAAATACACAATACTGTTACTGAGTAACAATCAGAGCAAAAATCTAAAATTATATATAAATGTAGTCAGGAGTCGAGTAGAGGAGGAGGGGAAGGGCATATCGATCTTCCGTGGCTCGAATATCTTAATTTATTTTGCATTTTCTTCGTCCATTAATAAACTAAAGGAAAGGGGCAATAAAGTAAATCAAAAATGACAATAAACCTACTGGCCATTCACAATTATCATTTTACACTGCAATAAAAGCCGTCAATGAAGCGTGCAAGTCCATCTGTCCACACCAATTCCCGTCCATACAGAATTGCTTCTACTTAGATTTCGTGACAGTTATTTCTTTTCCTTCCTTCCTGGTACTGGAGAGTAACTAATACAACTGCACGGCTCAATTGACGAAATCACAAAGCTGCAGCAAAATTGCTAATAATGCAATTTACAAAGTCAATAAAGTAAACACGACTAATTAGCGGAGGCCATTAAGGTTTGTATCTTGTTTCTTTCTTAGTTTTTACTGTCCAGATGGTTCGGCCATAACTTGATTAATTCAGCATTTTGGTTTTATTTTATTTTAATCTTCACTTTGGGCAGGACTAAATGAAATTGCATCAAAGCAAATGCTAGAGGTCAATGTCATGTTTTTCTATACAAAGAAGAATTTTTTCCGCACTCCCCTTTATCATCAATCAGTTGATTCCATTCACGAAACTACATATGCCAGCTTCCATATGCAAACAAATTCCGATTCATGAGAATTTCTTTCTTCAAGAAATTTTTGCCAAATGATTTTGTTACACATGTAGGCTAGCTTCTTCCAAAAATTGCATTAAAAATAAAAACGAGGTTCTATATGTTCACAAGATACTTTCAAAGTGATGATGACTATACATCAAATTTTTTTAACAAATTTTGGTGCACATGTACAATGTAAATACTACATGTAGCTTATTATTTAGACCCAGCATAAACAGTATGAATATGCAATTACTGAAAGAAACATCGAAAGTGATTATCTATAAACCATTGAAGGCATATATTATAGATCTAACATATTACCGAGAAAAATAAAATTCTGAGACATATTTTTAAAGTGCTGACAGTTGCAGGAAGAGGAACTTGATACATAATTAGGGAATAATCCAAGAACAGCCTGTTCAACAGCTTCATAAAATCTATATCTGTTCGTGTGAAGAGTAACTTAATCTGGAGGGGCCAATCTATTACAACTTGACCCCAACTCTGAAACAATTGTATGTGTAATTGTATCCAGCAATACTACAGTCACTTTAGGCTAAACAACCTCCACCAATCGATAATTACATTAAATCGACAGCCCTGGATGATCTATGTTCTAATGTAGGTACATTGTGTGCAACTGAAAATGTCTGCAAACACAATTGTCTACAGGAACTCATGCAGCCATTTACATGTATCTATATACTGATGGTGTGATTTGAAATTTTGAATAAAAAGTGGCAGAAAACATAGGGAGCATAAAATGTTGGATGGAAATGTTTGTGCATAGCTAAATAGGCTTGATCCCTCTCTGTTCTCTCTCTCTCTCTCTCTTTGTTTGTTCTTTTTTGGGGGGTGTTCTTGTCTTTTTTTGTCTTTTTTTTTCCTTCTCTTTTTTAAATACACATAGATCTATATAGCACATATTTTTGTATAGCTTCAATAATCTATTGCATGCTGTCTGCAACAAATTCATGTGAGAGAAAAATGGCTTATACAAGTTGTCAGTGTTTGTCTGAGGACAATTCTCCTGTGGCGAGAAGAAAAAGATAAATTCTGATTACCATAAAATTGATTCCTACATCGTACATACTATATATGCAGTGCCTGTATATAGACACATTTAAGTATAAGTGATCTGTACATAAAGAGGGCTGGAAATCTGAAATAAAATTACATTTTTAATTTGTACTAATTAATTGTTATAAACTTATTCATTCAAAACTTTATACAAATCCAATTTAATTATACATGTATATGTACAAAAGGTATGTTATTAAATAAGTAAACTCTTCAAATGACTTTCCACAAAGTTTTTTTTTTATTATCGCTCAATCAGCATGATTGATATCTTTTGCTCAATAAGACTGATTCCCTTTTGTTATAAAATATTTACAAGTGTATATACATATTTACTCTATTTATGTATGACATTTTATAGAAGAGTCAAATCTATGATTTTCAAGGTAAAACACATATGCACAACCAAATGTGTATATATGTATACATGTAGGTCCTACCTGTAGTTTAAATATGACTTGTTACATAACACAGGTAGGCTATATATATACCAGCACTGATGGCAAATAGGTTAATTTTTTTTTTTACTTCTTTACCTGTACATACATTATTTACATGTATCTAGTAATTCACCATTAAGGCCTGATCAATTTGGATGGAACTTAGGTACACCTGCACCTGTCATGTTACTATAGGCTCTGAGCTGGTCTGAAGGTGTATAGATCAGCTCCCACTGACGTATCCCATGAGCCTCCATATCAAGAATATTGCTTCTACACAACAATGTGCTTCTTTGATGTTTTGCAGTGAGTGTGTAGATAGGGCGCCCCCTGGGGACATAATCAGTCATAACAATCACACACAGCTGAAGTAGCACTGATATGTGGAACAGCCAGGAATTGTGCAGTGTAATTACCACCCCATCTTATCTGGATGTTGTGTCTGCATGTTCACATGTAAGTGCAAGTGTAGAGATGTACAGACTGTAATAGAGATGAATGATAACCCAAATAACAGATCCCTTCATGGAGAATTCTGTGTAACTTCTAAACTCTAAAACTGAGTTATAATTCTTAC
Organism: Pinna nobilis; assembly: GCA_016161895.1. NCBI lineage: Eukaryota > Metazoa > Mollusca > Bivalvia > Pterioida > Pinnidae > Pinna > Pinna nobilis. The sequence goes on along the minus strand of JACSZP010043617.1, from coordinate 20,988 downwards.
AAAAATCTAGACTGGTACTTAATAATTCAGACTTGCCAATTAACCTTAAAAATTAACTTCCACGGGGAAATGGGGAGACTCTAAATTTTACTTAGAACTGATAGGAAAATTAGAGATTTTCATGAGGGAGTTGTGCATATTTCTTTAAAAATTATCAAAATTTTACACCAAAAATAGAGAATCTCTCTATTTATTAGGGGAACTTGGCAAATAATATGGTACATGTACTTAGTCTAATTTTCTTTTGGAAGAGGGATGGGGAGACATTTTAATAAATTCAACTTTTCATCTACATGTATACTTATCCTCCATTACATAATGTTACTTTAATATCTTTTCATTTACATGTATCTATCACTGGATCTTAAACATGAGTGGAGAATCAGTTTGATAAAAATTTCTGTGTACAATAAAAAGGGGGTCAGACTGGGATGATGGGGGTGAGAGATGAAAAAGAAAGTTATATCAGAAGTGTGGTCAGGATCATGTGAATTGTAAGCCTTTACTTTGTAAGCCTGCAATGTACAGGTACTGTGTAGGAGTAATTCCCATCTTATCAGAGTGAATGAATGTTACAGGGAGCAGGCTAGCAAAGAAATCTACATCAATCATGTTTCCCCTTTATCTACTAACAGCAACATTCGAACTAGACCTTAATAACTTCTGAAAACTAAAATTGGGAAGTCACCTTGAACCAAACAACAAATATATGTGAATTGTACAAAGTGTAATCCAGGAGACAAATTTTCAGTCAAATCAACTCTCAATCCATGATCAAAAACATATTGTCAGGTGACAGGGAGGTCGTCAATTTCTTTACCTGACAGGTGGAAGATTACACAGGTGTGTGTACAGTAAGCTATCAGTGAAATTGTCACCTGAATGTGTTCTGCTGTAGTGGCTGGTTATGTAACAACAATCTTAATACTAAATACCCCACAGATAATGGATTTGACCACAGGTAGCTCAGGTAAACACAGACTTGCTGACCACTGAGTGGACACTGATAAATACAGGGTGATATGACAGCTAAGGTGTGACCTTTATCTAGGTAAACTGACCTGGACATTAGGGATTAAGATATTAACTATGATATATATATTACATTGTAGGAAATTTGCCAGTGGTCATTTTCATCAGCTAGTAAGGCTTGACCACTGTAGTTATTTTTAGATTGCTTATACACAAACACATGAACTTCTTCTAAACTAGAAAAACTTGAAATCCACATAAACAAAAATATTATACAAAACAAAAGCACATTATATAGGGATGAGATTCCACTAGTCAAAATAGAGGAACATGGCTCCTTTCAAGGAACTTAATGGTGAAAATAAAGATTTAACATAGCAACTAAATCTTGGAAAAGGAGGAATTCCTCAGTGGAAAATTCTCATCCCTGATTATATCAACATAAAAACATCTTTTCATTCTTTTTTCAGTTAATGGTTCTCAGGTATCTTAATCTCAAAATTTGGATATACAAAAAGATCTATTGTTTTATGGACAGAAGGTGTTCATATAGATATGTTTATAAGTAATATATTTGCAATTGACACCTTACATAAATTGTGCAAAGTACATCCTTTCATTGAAACAAATATATTGTACAACTTTCACATATCTCTTTACTGTATTTCTTTTCTTTTTTTTTTTNNTGTAGAATCATCTGAAATGATGAGCATTACAGATGCATGTATTTCTTTAATGCCAAAGGCCTTAATTGGCTGAAGAATTCTGGTTAAGGCATATATGAATACCATGCAGATCCATTCACATGGTCAGTCATTATGAGACAATTAAGCTGGACAGTATTACACTGACCAGTCAGTATTTTATCACAGAAGATAAAACAATATACACAGGTCTACATTAACACCCTACACATTCTGTAAGACATCCAACAGAGAAGGAAATTCTTCCCTGGGTTCATTTATTGTCTGGCTATCTGCTCTGGCCATCTATACATGCTTGTATCAATTTACATATTCTGGACCTTCAAAGGCTGGCCAATGACAAAGCACATTAAAAAGAGCATAAACCTACTGGGCGCTCATAGCTTTGTTTATGTCAAGAAGTTTGTTTATGTTGTACTAGACTTAAGTTCATACAGTTGTACAAATAAACACTTCTTTTCTTCTCCCAGGGTGACTCAGTTACATATATGTGTCTGAGCTAGATCTTAAGTTTGTTACCAGGAGGGGAACCAGTGTTATATAATTCTGACCTGTGGTTACAGTTGTAATTTAATCTAAACTCACTGAGGTGGCTGTTCAAATAAAAACAAAAAACAAGTAGGCATGGTGTCTAGATGTCTGTTAATTGACACCAGCTTAGATCCGCCTCAGGACATAGAGTCACAGGAAAAGTGAAAACAAATGTATACAAACACCATGTAATTATGATTTTTGGACAGATTTTTGTCATGGTCACTTTGGACAATGACAGTTTGATATAAGGCTTATCTTAACAAATATATGAAGTTATATACATGTATATTCTGTAGTTGAGAGATATACTTACTTGTACTGTATCTGTACAAGTTGTAGTTTATATATACTTCCACGGAGAACAAGACTCCTATAGCTTTGCCAACTATTCAACAAGTTGTTGATAAGTTAATTAGACTATGCCACAGAANNTAAGAAAGAAACATTTAGAGAAAATAATTTGGATAATTATTTCTCCACTATGTTGGTTGTACATGAATATTGCTGTCAACGGATCAAGACATCACCAATACTGGTGAAAGGCAACAAAATTTGGCCTATGCTTGGCATCAACAGGTACATGTACTTACCGTATGGTCTTTGAGCAGTGATACTTCTCTAAGCTACCGACACATACTGACACTGACACATACTGACACCGTACTGTGACATGGGACCTTAGATTTTAATGACTCAACCAAAGGAGAAGGAAAGGCAATCACAGCACTGAGCAGATTCGAACCCACAACCTCGTGAACAGATGTTATACACCCTATAATCACTGAGACAAAACCTCAATCCTCATAGCAAATCAAGTTATTATTTTATATTCTTCTCTTTAATGATTGGGTCTATGATAAATCTTCTGAAGTCTACTGCATTTGCAGTCCTAGCTATAGCTATCAAGATCATCTAGCTCATATACTCTACTCTGACTGGTCTGCAAAAGTAAAGTGTGAATGTCATCTAAAACCAATTTTGATGTCATAACATTGATAGAAAAACCTTATGTTTCAATCCTTTGAAAGTTGAAAAAAATAGCAGTATGGAATTATTTTCAACTCCTCACCAGTACATACACATTTATCATTTTGTTTCTCCTTACAGACAGAAGTCAAGCTGGCTTTTTGTAATGAAGGGCTGACATTGAATTGATAAAGGGAAGCTTTTGGTGCGATTTCATCAATTCTGGATTAGGAGAAGTTCCATTTCTAATGGTAAATGTGTTCAGATTTATGACTGGCTATGTATCAGATGTTTTCTCCCGTTATTTTCCTATAGGGTAGCTGGAGATTCGAGGTCCAGATATGGCAGGGCAGAGGCATCAAGCCTACACAATATCACGCTTTGTTCAGCTCCATCACCAGCAACAAAAATCTCCAAAATCAACGGAAACTTCAAAGGGTGCTTATTAATGACTTGTAGATAAATTTTTATTGCCCTGATCTGGATGAATAAACTCTCTTTTTTCTTATTAATATACAAGTAATTACTCCCCGGCACCAAACAGCGCCAATTTTTATTCCGTTTTGTGGATAAGAAAATTACTCATATTGGGAGTGATGTTGAAGAATCAAGCCCAGAAGCATTGGCTGGCTACTGGAATATACATACATGTATACCAAATTAAACAGCAAGAGTTTAGTATGTTTGAATTATACAATACATAAACAATTGTTTATACATGAAGAGCATTAGAATTGCTAGCCTTGAAAATTTCCAGTGGGTGAGATTTTTCAATCTCAAAAGGGAGACTAAATTTTACTAAAATTTAATTGGAAATCTTAAGTTTAAATTCTCAGGGGACAGATGCATTTTTTAAAAGAAATTATCAAAATCTAACAAAATATAGAGAGTCTATCCCCCTTTACGATCTCTTGTTAAACTAAGGGCAACTGACAAGTCACAGTGAACACGAATTATGAATGTGTACATGTAGGTGGTATATAGGCCTACATTTGTACTGCTTAACATTAATGTACTACTAAATGAATATAGGACAGAAAACAAAGTAAAACTAGGTAAAAACCACACTCTTTGAAATTAAGCCTTGTTATTACTTATTTATGAAGTTAATTTCACTGGATGTAATTATCGGTTACAAGATGAAAGAGAATCAGCAATGCTTCAGCTGGAATTTTCAGTCATTAAATCAACCTTTGAACCGTTTTGTCTTTTATATGAATGCTATATTTACTGAACTCCTGTTTGCCTAAACATCAAAGCACAATTTTTTTGTGAATGGTTGCATCAGATTAATTTATGTTTGTATTTTATGTTTTTATCAACTGCTCAAATGTTCCATTTCAAATGCAATTCATTTAAATCCCTTTGTTGCCACGATTAACAATCACAGCAAATTTTAAAATATATCTAATCACATGTTTAATAGGTAAAGGCAAATCAATCTGTCAGCCTCCTTATATTCTATCGCACCCTATATATCAAATGGAATTGACCAAAATCAAAGTGTTAGAAGAATTCATTATGAAAAAAGGGAATATAATGCTCACTCCATCAAAACTTATTACATGTACCAGTATGTCATATTATACAGTTAAAGTTTAAACAGAAGTTTCTTTTAATTTAATTAACAATCTTACCCACAATGCAAAGCTAATCAATTTCGAGGACCCCTGCTCCCTGCTTCAAAGGGAACTTTATTTATTGTCTTAATCTTCTTTTGTAGAAACACTGTATATACATGTATGTGAAGATTCTGTATTCAAAATTGATGATGAGATAGTTTTTTCATGAAAAAGAGAAAGACAGAGATAGAGAAAGACAATTAAGGATAGTAAGATAGAGAGAGGGCAGGAGTGAGTGTGAAAAAAATCTGTTTTTGCTTGCATCATGTCAAGTACAAATGTGCAGATGTTTCCTAATTCTCTTTGTTCCAACACTACCATCTTTCTATCAACTAATTCTACCCCGACTATCAAAAGAGTTCCACTTCCCCTTAGGCATTCCGACCATTCTAACAAGGAAGGCACAGAAGATGGACTGCTGTTGGGTTGTTATCTAGTCATCACTGATGAAGTAAATGGAGATCTAAACCAATTAATCACTCCAGCAGAGGAAACAAATGGGGCTACCCAAGGGATAACTTGTGTTCAGTAGAGGCCCCAAATGGGGATACAAACTGATGATGAAATGATAAGGACAATTTCCATCTAATTATGCATAAATGCTAGACCATTGAATGAGTGATTTGCATATTTTTTAAGAATGATCAGATGATTGACAGGTGTCATCCTTGCATTTGCATATTTGATTATTGTACATTTGCATAGAGCATGCCGATAGGGAGACAATGGGGCATTGTCATCGAGGATTACAAGCCTGACGAAACATATTAATTATCAACATATGGTATATCTGAACTTGTCATTGAGAGTTTGTAAGATCTGTGTCACACACACATGTAGTACATCTAGCCCTTTTTTCTGTCGAGGAATTATTACAAAAATTAAGTCAAGATAACTAAACATAGAATTTTTGTTTTAATTAATTACCATTCATAAACTCAGACAAAAATCCCTATGTAACCTTTCACTGGGACACTTGTATGCTACAGAAAGTACATGTGCCCTGATGTTATATTTACAATGTACCGGGTAGTCTTTTTTTTCAATTTCTGGATGTTGATTCAAGGACTTTTCTGAATGTTCCGATGTTAACAAAGATGGAATGAAAGGTGAATTTTATTAACATACATGTAGGTCCAATGTGTAAAAAACTGTGATGCTCAAACACTGATGGTGATATTATAGAAAACTGCTTTGTAACAAATCAGAAGTCAGAGCTGGTGTAACCTTGACCTCTGACCCCTTGAATCAATGACCTAGACCAAATCTGATTAGGGATCACATTCAAATCATGATAAGTAACTGTATCCCTGTATGTAAAGTTCTTATATATTACATACATACTGGTACCCCAGTACTTGTAAATGGTGTGAACTTATTAAATAGTGGGCCGATGGGGATCAGGGTAGGATGGTCATTCCCATTATTGTTATTTTCAACATAAATTAGCCATAACATATGGTAAGCTCTTGGCCAGATGTTGGCAAACTTGCAACCTCTTCCCCTTGTTCTTTAGGCCTAATAATCATGAATATGCTTGTGAAAGCTTTTCAAATATTTTATTTAGATTTAATGTTATGATAAAATTTGTGGCATAAAATACCATATAATAAGTTTTGCATCAAATCCGACCAATCACCCCTTAAAAGAATGCAGAATACTATCCCCCCTCCATATAGAACTAGAAATACCAATTAATACAAAATTTGATCTAAAGCCCAGCAACCAATCAAAGATTAGCTACAAAATCTTAACACCTACTAGCATAGCGCTGATTCGCTTGTTAAAATGTACCAAAGTTCATTAACAATAATATGCACCTAATCATACATGTAGATAACACTGAATTCAATTTTTTTAATCTGATAATACTGACTACCATTATTCCCTGTTATCATATGTTGATGATAAACACTATGGTCTATTTGCTTTTAATTTCTCAAAACCACAGAAGAAATGCGCTAGCTCAGAAGAAATGCGCTGGCTCATCTTTGTAGGCGAGAGCTCACCTGGAAAGTGCCACGCTCTCCAATAATGGAAGAAAAAAAATTCATCGACAGGAAATGCAGCAATGTACGGTGTATAGAAATGGAACAAGGGGAAACGTGCGAGCGCAGATAAAATCACAAGCAATCAATGAACTAGCAATGATGTATTTATCTGGCCGGACATATTGCAAATCTACAGTCTCTCAAGGCGAAGACGGAGGTAAGCGGAGCCTTGAATCTGCCAATTTATCTATCGGTACTGACAGATTTTACATCCCAAGTCTTCCAGATCTCCCGGTTTGATCAACAAGTATGCATATTGCATACCATTGGAAGCTCTGCAGAATTTTTTTTCTTTTCATGATCTGTATGGTATTAGCCTGAACTATGCTCTGTCTGATAAACCATGCCAACTTTCTCTCACTACTTGCTAGCGGCTACTCCCTAGCCATTTTCTTGTATTTAGTAAAACCTTCCAATAACTGGCACTGTCAAATAGCAAAAACATAAAAATAAATAATCAAATTGATATTAAATGAATGTTTGTGAAATACATGTATGTGTATCTCTCTGTTAAAGAGAGTTTAATAACTTAAGTTTTATGTATATTATAGAAAAAATCCATTCTCAAATTCTTATATGATACTGACTGAAAAAAATGTTGTCGGCAATTGATACATTCTAGTCTAAAGAGAAACTATACCGTTATAAATAGGTGGACATTACAAAAAGGTTGAGATCATGACATTAGGCCATATTACAGAGGTGAGTGTTATATAGAGGCTACTATTAAAAGTGAGTATTATATACAGAAGTCACCATTACAGAGGTGACCATTACTAACATGTGGCCACTATACGGAGGTGATCATTATATAAAAGTGAGCATACTAGCTAGAAGAATTCCTAATTATCCATGGCAAATTACTGCATGTATACTTAGTCATGGTATTGACTCAAGTTCCTTCCACCCCTCAAATACAGAATGAATTGTTCCAATCCGAAAACAATGAAAAGGAGCCGATCAAACAAATCAAATTTTTTCTTCTTTTTTTTTTCTATGGAAAATATCTGAGCAAATTTGACTAAACTTGGTTAATTAATTTCTTTTCTTCCTACTAACCACTTCAGCCTGGATCATCCACTTTTGGAATACTTGGCGAGAGAGAAAGGTCTTGAATAATTTACAACTGCCATCTACGCACTCAGTAAAATTAAGTCAATTAAAACTATAAAAGGAGACAATTGTATCTGAGTCACTGCTAAGCAAACACCGGCCACGGATGACAGTAGCGGTAACAATGGCGCATTGTAAAGCTTCAGTGATCCACAATGCACACAAAGTCTACCTCTGCATGTTTGCATGCACATCAATTCAAGAAACTCCCCTGGACAAAAAAAAGAATATCAGGGAGTGATTTTCTTCAGTTTCAAATTTATTTCTTTTCTCCGGTAATTGAGCAATCTTTGTATTCAGTAAGACTCCTTCTTTGTTAGCAAATAAGATCTATGGCCGTTCAAGTCCTCACAAAAGAATACTACAGGATCACCGTCTAGTAGGATTTATGAGGAGACCATTGAGAGCCTGCATCTTTTACTGCACAGACCCTCATAATTTTCTTTCCATAAGTTAAACACCACATCTCCCTCCATGGAAGAAAATCCTAGATCCACACATCAGGTGTACGGATCGAATAAGAATTTTCAGGACATCAAATATGAAAGGGGGGATAAGCCTTTTTTTCTTTTTAACTTAAAGGGGCAAAATTACATATTACAAGGACAACAGAGGAAAAATTGGTGAGAAGTTTGCATAAATCCTGGCATTTTGTGAACACAGTCAGTCTCAATTGTAAGTTTGTATCACTCTTTTTTATGATCCAAATATTTGAAACTAAACATATGAGAAACTGCTCTTGGTCAAGATGAAAACTGACTCCCTTGATGGTAGACTTCAGAAATTTTGTAGTATGCATCATATTTTCAAAAGAAGTTCAGAAGGTCATGAAGCTAACAGTATTTTATTGATCCTTCTTTCTATGCGCAGTCATCCAGAAACTTGAGCCTTGTCAAAATAAACAAGCATATTACATTCACAAATTTTTTTTTCCAAACGCATGCTTGACCCAGAATCTGCCACATCAATCATTCACAATTATGTATGTGTAAACAGAAATGTAACCGGCATCACCTAAGATATGTGTAAACAGACATGATTCAGACACCGTTTCCATTTTTGACATGACTCCTAACTATGCTTCTTGTGTTTTAGTCACATCTTTTCATCCAGAATTAAATAAATGTCGGCCTTCATTAGGATCTGACATTTTGTGACCGGTCATATCATCCTTCGTCAATATAAACTCAGTCATTCGTGTACCTGATGTACTTGTATGTACCTACAGAGTGAAAACCTCGTTAACTAATTTATACTATTCTATCATTTGTTGATTGTGTGATCGTTTCGGAGAACACATTTTTGTAATTTCCTATGATCATAAATCTAAAGTTACAACTATACAACTGTCTGACTTTATGAGCAGTTTTATCACAATGATACAACAGTGCAGAAACAGTAGCCTTTCATTAGATTGCAGATATCTCCCCGTACCAAAACAAGTCACATAAACATTATTTTTTCGCTGTTAAAATATATTGCCCGAGTTCAATATGGCCTTTTTTTCTGTAACCAACATTCATACCGGGTATTTGATGATTCAGATGAGTTACATGTAGTTCTGTTAGGAGTCAACATTTTCATTTGATGTAAAAATGGTTAGATGCATATATACAATGTACTGTGAAATGTAAAATGTATGATCTCTGGGCCAATATACAGGTACATTGTCTACATTATATATATACATTGTACATGTACGCTATGCATTGGAAATGCATGTATGTGTATACCAACTCAAGTCTTACATATGGTGACATACACAAGATACTAAATGTGGTGGGGACCATTATACCGGTATCCCACTCTCAGTGGTTGGCATGTTTGCAGCCTTCTGATCATGAAGTTGTGGGTTTGAATCTATGGCGTGCTTAATATAGTAAGTTGGTATTCCCTATCTTTTACAAGAGATATTAAAATTTGATGTCTTATGTCACAGTAGGTATGGTATGGTCAGATTGTTGTTAAATGTCCCACTCAAGAATATTTCACTCATATGGAGACGTCACTGTGTGCCAGTGAAGGGCTACAAATTTTGCCTATACTCGGCACTGTTAGCCATAGAGCAGGGAGGTTTCTTTAACATGCCAACACCTACTGTGACACGGGACTTAAGTTTTTACTGTCTCATCTGAAAGACAGGGACGGCCAACAGCGGAGTGGCGCTACATGACTCGAACTCGGATCTCTTGATCGCAGTGGAACACACTGATCACTCGGCCATGGAGGCCCTGTCACAGTAGGTGTCAGCACTCTAAAGAAGCCTCACTGCTCAAGTACCATGCAAGCACGGGCCAAATCTGAAAAGCCTCACTGCTCAAGTACCATGCAAGCACGGGCCAAATCTGAAGACCTTCATCACTATGAGAGTGAATAACATTAAAACTGTTTGTACGATGATGAAATTCCACTGGGTGTATATTTAGTATAGCCACTGCCATGTCATAACATCATAACATGACACTGACCTCGTCACAAGTCCACATACCTGTGCAGTACAGGTGAGAAATTATGGCATATAACATAACACTTTGTCTTTCCAGGCACTATGCATTTGTTGTTTCAAAAATTCAGACTATCTGACCTGATCTGTAATTATAGCAAGGCATCCCAATCTACAAGTTCATACCTAAGTATAAGGTCATCTGGGGCTGACCTTAGATGGACACTTGACCACTACTGGACAAACACCAATGTACATTTATAATTGAAATGTTGGGTGTCAGACACACTTGAGTTGCTTGCTGTATGCTTAAAAGAGAAGCAGATCAACAATTTCTGAAAAACAGTACCCTCTAAAACCTTCATTTTGTACTATTCTTGCAATGCAGGAATGCAAACCAAAGCACCAAAGTAATTCCATTCGAAAACAAAATTCCATTTTATTCATTGCATTTGATCATTTCAGCAACATCTGGTTTCCTCCAGATAAATTCAAACAATGTTAAACACAATTCAAAAATAGAAAGCAAATGACTTTCATATTGTAAACTCCAAACAAACATTATAAACCTGCTAGCACATAGTCCTTCCATGCACTGCCATGTAAACTTCAGTGTACATGTGTATAGCTCTGGTTGGCCCCTGATATTTGGACAACCCTGGGCAAAAATCCAGATTGCAACAATGGTATGTGTGGCAAAATCCTCCTAAAATCAGGAATTCCCCAAAAGCAAGGAATATACACATGTATAGGACAATACAATGTACATATCAGAATAGGATGGGATGCTTATAACTAACAGTAGTACTGTATGATGAAATGTAAAAGCTAGGATTTTAGAGTAGCTGTTGATCCTATCCAAAATGAAATTGCTTATAGACCTCAAGATTTCGGCAAATCAATTTTATAGCTCGAGAGGCACACATGTCAATTAAATAATGTACATCTACAACTAAAAAAGAATCTTTGTCCTGGACAGGGAGGGAGAGGGGGTTTGTTATTATATAACATGTAAAATGTACATGAATATCATGCCAGAGCATAATAAGCACATTAAGCTAATTAATGTACATGTATAGTACAGGGGATTTTTAACCTTTAGTAGATTTAAGGTCAGAATTAACAATTCACTTATTTGAATGCCATGGATGTAGTATGGGCACAGAAATTGAATTCTATCATGACTTCCCATCAAGTTTTTGAATTTCGTTATCTTTATGACCATCTGAACTCTAAGCGACAGTAGAAAGTATGGAGCATGGATCGTGAGGCCTAATACAAAACGTCTAGTATATGTGTTTCTGTATTTGTAATGCACGGCATAGAGGTCAAGCAAGGAACAACCCTTGACCTCCACTCTTAACCCTGTCAACACCCTAGACTTAAATGGACTGGCCTAAGACAATAGAAAAGAGCATACCATTTAGATACTTTGGGTTGAGAGGGTTCAGTGCAAGTCAGGCAGGCAAGTGATCATCAATATTGGAATTCCCAAAGTTTACATATTCCTATAACAGTAGTGAACAAAAGCTCAAACTTTTATTGGTCACATCTTTCAAGCAAGTACTGATAAAACCGTACTTTTCTGAAATTCATTCTGACTAGCCTAAGGCCATATCGAAAGAAAGATTAACAATTAAAATGACTAATGACTAAAAAGTTTGTTTCAAGTTTTTTATACAAAGGCCTTGTGTATAAAGTTTTAAGAGTAATTTATTTTCATCTTGTCATGACGTACAAATTACCCCATGTCATGTCACCGTAAATAAGAAACGTAGAGGTCATTCGACTCTTGTTATTACTTTTGTTGTGGAGAACTGTGACTTCATTACTGATTCAAACGTACATGTTCTCAACATAAAGATTAACATGTAGAGCCTTTGTGTTTGGGATAAAAAATAAATAATAATTCATACACGATCTTGTTACATTAGGCATTACACCTTCATTTGTATAAATGGTGTGTTTTGGGTTTTAACATTTTTTTATAACAAAAAAAGTTTTAGTCAGCATTATATTTCACAAAGTTTGAGCATAATTACGCATATGACATAGTGACATTATGAGGCTCCATTTCATAATTTATAACAGTCGCATTTCTCATATCATTTAAAGGGACCAGTAGCGAATAACAATATAGTCACGAGATGATATAGCCATCTATAGAATTGTAATGTGTCAGTGGTTATACAAATAAGTCCCTATTTGATATGCGGACGTCATATATGTTCGATTTTGATACATATATGTCTATATCGGCACTTTCCGCACATCTATCTTCACAAAATTTCAGTTTGATTTCTTTTTCATGTAGCTTTTTTGCCTTGTAGAGAGAGATCTTCATTTCATATCCTTTTTATACACAGATCATTATTGTCATATGGACCAAGGTCGAAGGTCGGCCATTTTACATTATTCTGGGAAGAAATGAGCCGTGAAGCAAGGTGTCAAATCGTTAATACCATACAAAGATTTACGACCGATGGATTTACTTCTCTTTTTCTGATGTATAAATGAGAGTTTAAATGATTATATTTTTTCTAATAGTTTCAAATACCAAGGTTATTTTAGAACTCTCTCTTTAAAACGGAAGATAAATGGTGTTATTTTCAATGTGGAAATGTCCTATGTTAATCAAATTTGCAATCCCCGTTTTACATTTTATTTGAAAATGAAAAGCAGACGGCTGGTGTCAGAAGCAATAGAAATTATTTCATCAAATCGTATGAATACATGTCTCTGCCTAAGTGCTAGCACTGCTGTGGTAGAGAAGTATGCTATTGTTTGATGGGATTTCATAACATTACTCCTTCCCAGGGAGCATCAGTTACTTAATGTAGTTATAAGTAGATCAACATATTACATAACCATATTCAAACTATGTTATGTTTAATATCACGTTTATCACCCCGATAGTTCAAGAATTTCTCTTTTACTTTTAAGACTTTTGATAAAAAATCATTACATGTATCATATCATTTTCATCTACGAGAACTGCAGGTCACAGCATGCCTTTTTATCGATTCCTGAATTTTCTATATTTCGTGATTTTCAAATAAGATTCCTCATCAAAAGCATATTTGTCTGTTTTTGCATGACGACCCATGCACTAATATTTGAATATTAAAGATACCAATCTTTCATGTCTCAGACTTGCATTTAGGAATCCAGAACTTTGCCAAAATTTTAATATGCAATCGACAACCTTGAAAACGATGTCTGATTTTCATGATAATTGATTTCCCTCACATATGCATATCAAGACTGTCTGTCAATGCAGACCACAGTATCTCAGTGTTGTAAGAGGAGGGGATACGGGGAGGGAGAATAGAGGCTGTGTTGTATTCTCCCTTGCTACTCTTCCTGTCGACAATTTCTACAATGTAGTACATGTATACAAATGTAGGCTACTTATATTTTTAAGATGAAAATTGGTTTACACCATTATGATACAATTGCTGTACAAATGTACAGGGAAAGGAGAGAGAGAGAGGGGGAATGGTTTCTTATGCCATATACAGTGGGGTTGGTCTATAACGAAGTTAAAGGGGATTGACTTTTGACTTCGTTATAGACATCCTTCGTTTTAAGCATCAGAATTTACTACATAAATAGATAAATAGTAATTCTTTTCGGGGATTTTATTCCTCTTCGTTATAGGACTGAATTCGTTTTAAGCCGATTTGTTATGGTCCGACTCTACAGTACTGCAATATTGCTATGATCCCTAAACATATTTTCAAAAAATATTTCTCTTTTTCTAATTGAGAAAGAAAAATGCCATGTTTTATTATTACCATAAGTTTTATAATTGATTCAGTACAGAGAACAAGTCATCTCGCTGGGCGGCCATTTTTGTACTTTGTTTCAGAAGTTCGTAACAGGATGTTATGGATTCTTTGTGAGATTATCAATGATAAATCGTCTCCATGACAAGAGATCTTGCATATCATTTTTGCGGGATCCAGGATAAGGCCAATTTGCTCCGTTATGGTGATGCAAACATTAGCAATAAATCGGCAGAAATAATGAACCATGGGAGACTCCTCTTACGAGTTGGCACAATATATGCATAATTCTACGCTACCATATAACCAGTTTCTTCTTCTATTATTTGGTCCTAATTTCCACATTCTTTTGAAATACGATCGCAAACAATTTTTATGAGACGGATGTCAGAAATCAAAGATAATGAATGAAAAACAATACAATACTTCATAAGCCGTTTTTTAATCATTTGAAACAATGGTTGTTGCAAATTGCATTCTACGTCTTGTTGTTTTATTCTTTGGGGAGTCCAATAAAATTTCTCACGTTACCAGAGGCAGATCTCTGTGAATGAGGGATTATGGGATATACGATAATGTCAACATATACATGTATAACATTCTCAACATAATTTTATACCCAAGATCTGCATTTGTAAGAGGGCGATGGTGTTGTCAATTTTTCCACTTCAGGGTAAAGGTTTATCCTGTTTCAAATAAAGTAAAACTTGTCTTAAAGACCAACTCTTCTGCCAATGAAATTGTGGTTTTCTAAAACGGGTAGCCACTCAAGACAGCTAGCTTTAACTACATGTAATTTGTTCTTTGTAATTGGTCTCTCATGACTGGTTGTCTCTAAAAACAGGTGGTTTCTCAAGACAGATTTGTTCTGCTAGGATTCCTTGTTGGTTTTTTTTTGTTTTGGTTTTTTTTGGGGGGGGGTTGTTTGTTTTTTGTTTTTGTTTTTGTTTTGGTGTATTTGTATCAGTTGTAAAGGTGGTCTTTCAAGAGACGTTCTGCTGTAAACATAAATGGTACCCAGTATTAATGGTTTTGGTATAAAATGACCACGCCTACCCCTTCTCTGCCTGGGTGTCTTTGTCCTATGGGTTAAGAGTTACAACATAAGTGTTAAGTATTACAACCATTGTGTTAAGTGGCCCAACCTTAGTTTTACGAGTCTCATATATATTACCTAGGTCTAAAGTATCAATTCCAGCACGTCAAGTGCCCAAACTTATACAGCGTGAAGTGTGTTGATTATTTAAGTAAGGGTAAGTTCAGGCACCAATATCATGCTAGAACAAGAGAACCACTAAAATAGAATATAAATTAAAGATGGCTGACTTTATCTACATTGTACAATGGATCATAAGGAGAAGTAGTCAATCAGAACCATATTTCATACTCATACCTTCCTAGGAAACAACCAAAATTGGTCTTTACGGCTGTAAACGAGTGGCCATTATATAGGAGTTATGAATACAGTGGAACCTCACGTAAAGACCACCTCACTTAAGAGACCACCTCACTAATCAGACCAGCAAAGACCATCAAAATTCAGTCTGTTTATCACTCTTGAAGTCTCTTTCAGTTCAACCTCACTTAGCTAGGAGACCACCTCGCTAATCAGACCAGTTTTCGAAAGTCATTTGGGTGGTCATAATAGCAAGGTTCTAC
Source organism: Pinna nobilis (assembly GCA_016161895.1). Taxonomy (NCBI): domain Eukaryota; kingdom Metazoa; phylum Mollusca; class Bivalvia; order Pterioida; family Pinnidae; genus Pinna; species Pinna nobilis. Next base: position 5,136 of record JACSZP010043617.1, on the reverse strand, counting down.
TGTTCTTATAAATTGAATGTAATTATCTTATAAATCATCAACTGACTTTTATATAGAGGTTACCGTCTAAGGCAGACACAGTTGCCATATGAAGAACTACATGTACTGTAGAGATCACATTTCTATGTCTGTCAAAACCAAAACTTTGCAGTTTATATATTCATATCTAATTTCCATATTTGGGTAAAAATTACTCAACTAGTTTTTGAAATGTACATGTAATAATGCCTTAAATGTGGTCCTTCTTTAATACTGAATACCCCAAATTGATTGGTCACCTAGCAACATGTAACCATGGCAATGAATGCAGCCACACCAACGGACCATGACACAAGTATGTAATGATATTTCTAACCTCCCTGACAGAAGATTCTTCAGAAATAACTCTCTTCTGCCATTTTTCACTTCAGCAATAATTTAGATGTACATGCATGTTTAACAACCATACATCTTAAATACTAAGTGTTAAAACAGAGATGGACGCTGAAGACAGCAGTAATGGGCAGTTAACAAGATTTATGGGACTAAATATATCTGCCACACGCACTAACAAGGTCCAAGCTACAATATATCTTCAGCAAACAAATTGTGGGAGTTTCTCATTTATCTCAATTTTGGGGGTCATATATATTTTTCCTTTAATTTTGTTGAAAGGTGGGTCAATATGCCACAGGAAGCAATGGACACACTTGTGGTCAGTGAGTATTGACTGACCAAATGTCAGATTGACTTAAGAGAACTAACAACACCTGTGATCTCAGGTGTCCCCAGGTAGCAACCTCTTAAGAACTTCTTCCTCTTGCACACCTGAGTTTTAAAAATCTGGTAAAAGTTGAAATTCAAATTAAACTGAATATTCAAGAGTAGAAGAAACTTTAAAAATAGATTCATACTTATACTATTATTGGAATCATTTAGTTTCATGTTTAAAGTGTACGGGGTCATTAGACGGCCTAAAAA
>JACSZP010043596.1:0-10000 GCA_016161895.1 Pinna nobilis | reverse complement strand
ACAATCGCCTAATTAATATCATGGTTCTTCCAGAAGGGACCGATCTCCTTTAATGATTTCTACAGAGGTAACGATAACGAGGACAGAACACGATACAATACCGTTTACAAGGGAACGAATCATAATCGATTAAGAAAATCACATACCTTACAGTTCGACCCGATATTTTCTGTACTCTGGGTCGTGGCTATGTATGTTGCCATGTTATTGGTCATGGAAAATCAACTCTTTTGGCAGTGCAAACAAGGCATTCTTACGCGTAAAATTGTTCCCTAAGGTATTGTACCAGTGCTTTGTATAGTCTCTCATAACTAAGTGACAATGAATCAAAGCTCAAGGAATAAACATTTAATGAACTAAAATTTAAATAAATTAAACCTAAGCTTTTACCAAAACTTTTAAATACATGTGTTACCTGACGTTATTGCAGAAATGATTTAGTTAAAAATATAATTAAATACGGCGTTGTGTATGACTACTTCGGTCATTTTCAATAAAAAAACACGTTTCAGGTGCAGTTTAATTATGTTATCAATCCTCCCAGTTTCAGATTACGTTCGATGATAATACTTTACAGTTACAAATATTTATCACTAATGTTGTATACATCGGAGGGCTTAAATTGAATATCTCTAAAATATACCTTTGCAGCTCCGTGCCATTACAAATCACTTTTATCTTATGTGTTTTGTTTACGGGCAGTCTGTTATAACTTTAGTTCAATGTATTTTGTTTAAACAACCACCAGCTGCATGTATTAACCACGTTTTGTTTACTGATACGTATTGATCTATATTTGTTTCTTCTTTTAGGGGATTTGGATGTGTGTAGTTTAACATTCTACAGTTTCATGTACAAGTAATTATGCTTTGTTTCTATAATTCCACAATAAGAAACTGTCTCATAACACGGCTTGGGTCCATATGCCTTCAGAACTTGATCGATGATACTCCTAGTCTGAAGTCTTAATAAACATCTAATCTGTGGCTAATCCTGAAATCTGATTGGTTGAGTGTAGCAAAGTTTGAAGGATTGTTTCCTTATTTAACCGTAAAGTTGTATGTTTCCACAGTGATATATGGAGAAATAGCAAAATCTCAACATTATAGAGGTCAGCATTATACAGTTATTGACTTTGGTTGAGGATGAGATAAGGATTGATCAGTCCAAAGACACGTTGTATTGACCATGGCTACTTGTTTCTTTGGACTGATCAATCCTTATGTCACTAAAGTTATTAATTCTTATATCATATATCGTTTAATATCAAAAGGAAAATCTTCCGATTAACGATAAAAAAAAGTCGTAGATGACAAAACTTTGATTTAAACTGTATTTCCGGGACAAACGGTAGAATAATCACATATATATTTTGAGAAACAAGAAATAGCATTGAATCTTAAACAAGCCATGTTAAGCTATGTACTAAGATTTTTAAATGACCCTTTACTATCTTCCACCTTTTTTCTTTACATAGGAATATTTAGGCAACTTCTTCACCTTCTTGCAAATAGTAAGCAGTGGAACCTGATTATGTTGAAACCAAATGGGTTTAAGACAAACATATCTTTTAAACTAAACTGGTTGAAATTGTCAAGTCGGGACATTTAAACAATTTCAAATGAATCCTGATTTTTCCATTTATCTGGATTCAATATAAGTCGGATCCGCTATATCTCTATAATGAATCCTAATGTCGCTTGACAATTTAAAATTCTATAGGTTAAAAAAAATAGCCAACAAAAATATCATAGGGATACTCAAACTGTAAAAATGCGGACTTTCCATCTACGTGAGTCCATCTTTTTTTTATTTTCACTGACAATATTAAATAAAAAGAGGTTTATGACCCTGGACATTGATGTACACAGTTCAAAACGGATCACCTCCTTACTGTTTAAGTATAAAGGAATATAGGATTTGTTCCTGAACGGATAAGAGCGACAAGCTCAGGCTACAAGAATTTTTGTGTATCAATAATAATAAAGAATGCTAAGTGCAATTGAAAAACTACAGTGAATGTATTAAAGCACAGTTTACGGCATGGCAGGAAATAAATGAAAAGATCACCAAGATTTATAAACATTTAATACAAAAATTGACTCGTCAAAATAAACAGCTTGAAATATTTTTCTCACAACGTAACAGGCCCGAAAAAAAGGCCTATACCAATTTCAGCTCAAGTTTTAATTTGACGTAAAATAAGGCATAGTCTAAATTAAGTGAATTTTTTGCAATGACTTGGGAGCAAAGTAAAGAATGATCAAATATAACTTAACTTCAATTAGTTTTTCTGGTAGCGGTGATAAATTGTCTTCATCAAATCTTAATTCAGTAGAAAAATTATGGATCTTCGAATACTTCTTCCCAATTTTGTCTACAAAAGTATTCCTTGTTACGTTATATGAGTTTTAATGGTATTCACAGGCAAGCTACTCCCATTTGATATACCGAAATTCTGGGTATGTAATGACCGCTGGATAAAGTATAATGCAAGACTCTTAAAAATAAATTACCATCAAACACGGATTGACAGTCATTTATATGCGTCCATAAAATCCAGAAGTGATGCAGCTTGCGTTATCACTTCTAGCGGCTCAAATGTGATCTACGAAAATTCTGCCTATGTAATGGTTATATTTATATGTGAATATCAAAGTCAATGGTGATGCGGCTTGCTTGATGTTGTTATAATCCCCAATCCTAACGCTGTACCATGCGCAGCACTATCCTTTATTAGTGATTAAATTTGTGCAATTTTATCGGTTCTTTTTCCTCCATAAGAATCTAGGTTTTTATTGTATGTTTGCTGTTTTATTTCATCAACATATCCAGTATGCTCCTGCTACTTTTATCGCCCTCCCTCTGTTCCATGCACATTATCCATGTTAGAATATGTATGTTGTTCACCAAATTGAAGCATTGTATATGCTGTCCTCTCTTCCTCATCATTTGTTGTTGGCCGGTCGAATTGGAGATCCGTGTAAAACGAGCGATCTTGGTTCTGATAGAGATGCTATCGGAAAAATGAAAAGAAATACATAATTAAGATACATTCAATATATAGTCGATAATAAACGTAGACTCTCTAACCGTAGGACATGCGGGACTCAACATACTTACGCGGTCAATTGAGAAAACTGAATACATAGATGTTCAGAGAGCGCCACAATAGAATTTGATACTGCACTCAATGTGTAGTCGAGAATCAATGATGACTCTCTTTCCATAAGGCATACGACACTATTAACATATTTACAAGGTGGAAAATATTATGTATAGGATTGTCTAATTACTTGTCTGATGAGTAATGCTGAAGAACTTGGAAACAAATTTACTTCATATGTATAGGTAGTCATACCGTTTCCTTGTCCCTTTCTTGTCTTCGCCTCATAACAACAATGATAACAATCACCGCTACCACAACTGCTGCCCCTCCTCCTACTGCCCCTCCCACAAGTCCTGAATTCAGCTAGTCCGGTGTTGACGAAACAGGTCCTGAAAAATTTTTCTTCATGAAAGATTCAACATCTCATATTAAAGAGGAATATTTGTGTCAACAGAGGTTGTTTTGAAAATCATCTTTATAAGAACAATTATTCGCTGCCGACCTACACAGTAGAATGCCCCTCCCCCTTCTCCGAGGTGTTTTTCATTCTCATTTTTGCTCTGTCGTGAAGTAAATCCATGCATCAGACTGATTGCAAGTACATTGATTGTAATTATTGAAGATTTATAATTATTATTTGTTAATGGAGTAAAAGAATCAGAAATTTGTTTAATTGGACCTTTAAATCAATTGAACCCGAGGTACCAGATAGTAGTTAAGAACCTGTTCGATAAGACTTTTCACAAAGAGCTGCATGTCAAGGAGTGTGACTTGGAGGACTGAATATTGCCTATAAATTAACCAAAGAGAAGAAAAATACGAAACAGGGAAAACTTGACAGAATGAACAAAAATTTCCAGAAATGCTAGTATCACATTTTCTCTAGCTAGACTTTCATTCCATTGCAGAAGTAGCAACATAACCCTAACTTGATACATTTAGGTGAACATTCAAACAAGAAGTAGACATTTGAATTTACAACAGCAAGAATATTTAGATATCCATTACCCTCGGTTACGACAAGAGAAATTATTTATTTAATATCATATAGAAAAAAATGTTTGAGGTTCTGAGGTCAAGATAAAAAATATTGATCATGGAGTCAGTTTAAAGTTCTGTTTACAAGGAAACTACCGACGAAAATCAAAGCAAAGGTCAAAAAATATAATTCGTGTTTCTTTTTTCTTTTCTTTTCTTTTCTTTTCTCGCTTTAACTGGCTGATGGAATACGGGACAGACGACCGGATAAGCTATCGCTGCAAATAGAAACGAATATAAAGGAGGTCTTACTAAGTCATTAGGCAATTTATCGTGGCAACAGACCCTATATACCCTCATTTTCAAAAGTTTATTCAATTGATCAGCATAGTAAAGCAAGTAGCTTTACTTTGCTATAAAAATGCATACAGATTTGTAAATAAGGATTTCAGTGAGCTGTGTTGCTCATAAATTACCTTTTAATGTCCTCTCTTCCAATGTCGTGTAACCTGTACTGTTTCCCTTTTCATTAAATGAATACAAGATGGATTCATAACTGGTGTCAGATTTGAGATGTTTTATCTCATCTGTGATAGTGACGTTCACTCTTGTATCGATAATTTGTTTAACATCGTACACCTCGGCTGTTTTCTCTCTGTATAGTACCACAAAGGTCTGCTGATGTCCACCATCAGATCCTTTGTCCCATGCTAGGAAAACACTGGTCACTTTCCTGGTCAACAACTGGAAGTCTGACGGAGTATCTGGTGGACCTGTAAACCAGAAAAATGGAAGTTACCGGAAGACTTATCATAGATACTTGAATCTCTCCCTCTCTCTCTCTCTCTCTCTCTCTCTCTCTCTTGTATTTAATTGAAAAGCCAATTTGATAGTCTCAATCTCGAACAGGACGAAAAAATCAGGTCCCCAGAAGAAGCTAGTGGCCCCAGTCTGTATGAAGCAGTCGTCCTAGAGGTATTTTTATCACGTCTGTATCATGTGTAGGTTATGGAGTTATCTAGTTTTCCATTTGCTCAATGACGTGATAAATATTGAGAAATTTGCCATGCAAAAGTCAATTGAAGTCTGTCTCGCATCTATAAAATTAGTTGCATACCTGGACGTTTGAGGACAATATGCACCTCCGAACTATCTGTATGAATACTCCTGATTTTAAGGTCGTAGGTCCCTTCATAATAATCCTGGAACGTAGGTATGATCATGTATGCAGATTGTCCTTTTAGTGTGACATCTACACCGTGGAGTGTTTGTTGTACATCGGTATATGCCACGGACAAGAAGACATTGGCAGATGACACCAGTGTTTTATTTGATGCCCCAGTAGTGTTGACCCACATAATGTCACTCTCAGTCGCTGGCGGGTTTCTATAAAATAGAATAAATGGATGTTGTGCCTATATCATACCTCATAGTGTATTGCAGCATCGTAAATTTTGCAGAGGCTACAAGAGAGAAAGGTAATATGATAACTTTATAAGCTTTACTATAAAATGGTTCGAAGCGATTGTTTCATATTCATGCCAATATTAAATGGTTTTAAGATCTAGCCGATAAATTCAGTTTTCACAAAAAGGGAGAATAATTTTCTCTTAATGTTATCGCTGTCTTGCAACCATGCGTGCTTTTGTCGAGACCTCTATCGTAATAGGTCATTAACTTCACAAACGTTTGGCTTAATTAGTCCACTTGAAAACACAGTGTCGGATATAGAGTTACTTTTGGTTTGAAAAATGCATTGATATATTTGGATGAAAGCAAAATTGTCAACCACTGCTTTGCACAGGAACAAATAAAAACTTACCCTCGTCTCAATAAGGCGATATTTTTTGTCTTACTTTGCCTGTTTACGGTTATGCAACATATAGACATGTATATGCGTTGTATATAACATACGCATTAGCAAATCGCATACGATAAATAAAATTGTTTTGTGCTATAGCCACTAGACATATATCATATAGTGTATATAATAAAGGTAACATGTATGTGGTCACTTTTCGTTCTCGTACTCTGTTGACTCTTCTCAAAAGTAAAACACATGTTACGTGCATGTCATTAGGGTTGTGTATCGTGACAAACAAATAAACAGATGATGAAAGCAAATCGTTTATGCCTACGAATTATTCAAGAGAATTAGAAAAAATGCTTACTTTTGAAAATGAGTCCAATAATAGTCTAGAACTTATCACTGAACAATGTATATCGTTGTGTACATACTTATAACATTGAGATAGGCCGTGTCTGATTGGATCTTCTGATTACTTCTGTCAGGTATTCCGTTACTAGCCAGACAGGTGTATGTCCCCATATCCTGATATGACACTCTGGTTATAGTCAATGTTATATTACCGGGAGAGGACTCTGTAAAGCTGGTTATATTCCTTATAAAAGTTGACCCAATCCTCTGCTGCAGGGCCACAATTGTGGAATTATTAGGATCTCCTGCGGCTAAGCACCTGAACACGTGATTCTCCGAATCTTCTGTCGTATTTTGTAAATAAATTTGCACTGTTGGAGGGTCTGCAAAGAAATTAATAGAATTAAAAATTGCTTTCAATGGTAAAAAAGCAACACTGCTTTTTATTTTTATTATTGCAGGTCAAGTCGAGACATACAAAGACAAACTTCTCCGTATAAATAAAAATACTCTTACTGCAATATACAGTCGATACTGTCTTATTTGACTTTCCAAGTGACCGATAAATGATGGTCACATAAAGCAGGGAGTCACTTAATACAGACCAATTGTGTAATAAAACGTTATGGGCGGCCGACATGAAAATGGTCACATAAGACAGGGAGTTACTGAATACAGGGAGTCACATAGACAGTCTCGACTGTAGTGGTAAAACGAATGAAATAAACAAACAACAACTTACAGAAGACTCTAAGATGTGTATTCTTTTGATCGGGTTGTAGTGTGTTACTTCCGGCAGATGAAGAATTAGCTTTACATGTATAGTACCCAGTCAATGTTCTGCTTGCATTTGTAACGTTGTACGTTGATGATGAGATAGTACTTCCTGTGACCGGTGTTGAGTCTCTATACCACGTAACAGTCGGTAACGGGTTCCCTGTCGCTGAACATCTTAATACTGCTGTGTGCCCTTCAATCACTTCCACTGAACTTTTTTCTAACGTGACATCAGGGCCGTCTGTAAGAAAAAGAATCACACTAGAGAAACTTATTTTAAGTGGATACCTTTATTAATATGTTGCTATTCTATGCATTGTTGTAATATACGGAAAGATTACACAGTAGACAAAATATATAATGCTATTTTGTTTTCCATTAATTCATACGATAACATTCGTTGAAATCGCCCTCTGAACAGTGAGACATCATTAAAGCACCGACATCCAGTGTGACAAAATATTCTGATTGTTTCTGTCTTCGAGGGACAGGGAAAGTTAGTCTTCTCCACTAAGGCGTGAATCCGCTACTTCACAAATTTGTCGTACACGAGATAACGATGGAATCGTGTACAAATGGATATGATAAAGCGATGTACACATTGAAATTGGTCAAATCAACGTTTAAATGTCCGTGCTGGACATGTTTTGTACGCGTAATTCGCCCAAATAATAGGCATTGGCCATGTCTGTTAAAATGGCGAGAAATGAATACAACCTGTAACCCTGTATTTTTGATTTTTTAAACGACGATATCTATATTTTGTGTGCATATTTTTTGTATTTCATCAGCTACACTCTCTAATTATATACTGATGCAAATGTGATATTTCAATTTCTTTTTAATTCCGTAATGATGATAAATGAGTCTAAATGTATCTTTGATTAAAAAAAATTTGAATTCAACCGTCTTTCATTGTTTTGAAACCAAAACCTATTTGAATATCTCAGAGCGTTTTTTTTCAAATAATTATTTATTCTGCTATATTTGAAACAATTATGTTATCAGGCAAAGTAAAACTTATGAATAAAACGAACATTTCCTATATTATATTTACATTCCACCTGTAGTGTTGTGACAGTTGAAGTTAGCACAACAATCTCGTGTAGTGTGAAGTTATTGTTGACTTGACAGCTAAGTTGGCATCTATTATCAGTTGGGTTTAAAGGTTTAAACTCATAGGTTTGTGATGTTATAGGCAACTCAGATCCACCATCTTTCCAGATATACGTTGTAACCGCTGGATTCCCTGGAGTTGTGTTACAGATTAGATTGTATGTTCCTTCTGATTTCCAAGGAAATGGGGAACTAGCGCTGATGGTAGGAACACTTGGTGGATCTGCATTATAAATGACAGATGAATATAAAAGATACAACGGGGATCTATCTAAAATATGCTAAAATTAAATCAAATTGAATCTGATTTGAGAAATGTTCATGGAGTTTGGAGGACAGATAACATACCTTACAAAAATTTAGAATCGTTCAAATCTAACATTTTTTGATTGTTTTTCATTGTAAATGGAAACCAAATTCTTATGATAGTTAAACAAAACACCCTAAATATCCTATCTAACTACAAGCCGTACAATGCAGATCCCATCCAAGTATGGTTACAGTTTTCCAAAGATTATTTGATAGATTGTTAAACTCTTAAACAATATATTAAAAATTATTTAAATGAGAACGCTTATTGTACAAAAAAAGAACTCACAATAAACAATAATTGAGACACTTTTGCTTTGCCTGAAGCCATTGATATGGGTTGATACACATTTACACATTTGGCCATTCAGGGTCCTGTTATTTGCCAAGTCTACCCGTCTTACTGCCTTTGTAGCTTTATCTCCATTTATTCCTTGTTGTGATCCACAAGAAAACGTCATATTGGCCACTGAGTTACCTCCAGGTTGAATGCAATTTAAACTTATCATAGGTGAGTTGTTCTCATACAGAACTTGACCGCTGGTGTATCCCGTTATCTGTAGCTCTTCATTGTCTGCAGGCGGAACTATAAAAAAAATTAAACCATCAGATACATTTGTATTGAGAGATATGCATGTATTTATACCTTACATACTTGGTAGATAAATGAACACAATACATATAGTTACTGTTAGTTATGAAGTACATCTAAAACAGCGGCGAATTGAGAAGACGAATTGTATGTGTAGCCTAAAAACAGTTGAGCTTAACCTTTTACAAATACGATGCAAATGTCACACATTGCCATTAGTCTCTATAATGGCCCCTTCGATATTTCAGATCTGTCCTATGCCTTTACAATTAATAGCACTGGGAACGTGAATAGATAAATGTGAAAGAAATGTTGGACAAAGGATATCGGGCATGCCTAAGATAATGTACTGATAAGCCAATCATACAACACAAAAAAGATTGACCTTTCAGTGAGTGTACGATGTGTAAAAATTCATGAGTCCCAACTATACATACATCTGACGTTAAGTGTAGTTGAATCACTAAGGTTTGCTTGATTCCCACTGTTCCACGCCTGACATCTTACTGACATCTGGTGTTCTGTCCTGGTTATAACGTGAGTCAGAGTTGTCCTATTGGATCCGGCCTGTGATGTCACATCAGAGGAACCAATGTACCACAATTTTGTAGCAGGAAGGTTAGCGTTGTTGGTAGTACATATGAAGGTTACTATTTGACCTTCGTCTACATCTAATGTTGATCCACTGCTGGGAGATATGGAAACATTTGCAACAGGAACTGAAAAGTTTAAAACAATATAAAATACATCGCCTTTTCCGAGACAGTTTAGGATCTATAAGATGGGATATACATATATCATTTGCATTACTGTGTGCGATGTAAGTAATGCGTACACATCAAATGTAATCGTATATGCCATATTCAAAACTCAACAAACGAAAGGATACGCAAAACCATGTGAATGAATTATATGAACCAAAGGATATCTTACTTAGAACTAAAATTAAATTGGGGAGGGG
>JACSZP010043591.1:0-16341 GCA_016161895.1 Pinna nobilis | reverse complement strand
CTTTTCTATCCTCTGCCATATCCCCTCTTCATATTCCCTATATATATATATTTACAGTTTGTTTCTTTTTCTCTATCAGTACCCATCCATCATCATTATCATCACCAGATTTCGTCACCAACAGAGGAAGCTGTACACTGATAACATACCTCATTCCTTGGCTGTGTATACTCTTATTTGTTGGTGAACAATATCTAGAGACAAAACGGCTACAACAAACTGCAGCACAGCTACTGATCATCGCATTGATTTGTAATTATGTAAATTTTGTGAAACAGAAAAAGTCGTGACTGATATCATTTTATTTATCTTTTTTTTTTTTTGCTTGTACGTATTATAAATAACAATAATACCGGTAGTAGGCCTACCAATATTTTCAGCATCAAGAGAATATTTTGTACAATGTTTCAAAGTTTACAAAGAAAAAAATTCTGTTTGTNNAGGTAACCTATAATTCAGTGCTATTGAACATGGTTATTATGGACCGCCATGGCCTAGTGGTTAGTGTGTTTGACTTTTAATTGAGAGGTTTGGGGTTCAAGCCCAAGCCATGGTATGGTTGATCGTCCCTGTCTTTCGGATGAGACAGCAAAAACCAAGGTCCCGTGTCACAGTAGGTGTTGGCGTGTTAAAGAACCCTCCCCACTCTGTGGCCATAAGTGCCGAGCATTGGCAAAATTTTTTGCCCTTTCACTGGCATACGATGACGTTTCCATGTAAGTAAAAGGTTCTTAAGTTGGATGTTAAACAACAATACAACAACAACAATGACATAGGCATTTAGACTACCTACATGTAATTGGCAGGTAAAAGCTTACCTTTTCTGTCAGTGTATTAAGAGATGTTTGTTTAGCTTAGACTTATGACAGACGGACACTAAGGCTCTTCATGTTGTTAGCCAATTCATCAATTGATTAATTTTTTTTTCAAAATTTGCTAAAAAATCATAATTGGCTAATTTTCTGGTTAACATATAAAATGGTATCAATTAAATGGTCTTAGGTGATCAAATAAGTTTTCAGAAATAACATCCACAGTAGTGAACAGATGTTATGAAAAAATCATAGAACATATTTCACATATCAGTGAATGTTCTTTTGGTTGGCTGAAAAAAAAAATTCATTGGCTATAAGAATAGTTGGCTTACGATTTTTGAAGTCCAGGGTGAGCCAAAAGATCAGATTGTGATGGTGTCAGATGCAAGGTTGTCCTAGGGCCAAGCGCTACTGATTTTTAGAGATCTCACAGGTTTACCTATTGACGATGTAGTTATGGTAGCAGTGTTTTCCCTAAGAACCGGCTGCCGGCTAAATTGACCGTTTCAAGCTATTTTCTGGTCGGTTCAAATCCAAGATTTGAACATCTTTTAGAGGGGAGAAAACCCAAAGACCCCTATTCTTGGCCTGTTCAATTCATTTTCAAGCCTGTTCAAATAAAACGAAGGGAAAACATTGGGTAGTATAAATTACATACATGTATTACATGTACAATGGAACCTCACTATTAAGACCACCCAGGTGACCGACCAAAATTAGTCTGATTAGTGGCGTGGTCTTCTAACTTAGGTTTAAATAGCCTAGAATAATGATAAACAGACTGAATTTTGATGGTCCTTATTTTTAGGTGGTCTTTAGCGCGAGGTTCAACCGTAGTTACAAACTTGGCATAATGATACAGTCATCCTCAGTATAGATGGTACAATTCCCAAAACATCTGTATATCTGTGTTGATAGAACTGTGATCAAACTTTTGAAGTGATAGATGTTGGATAAATGAACTTCATGATCAACACAAGGTTTTGAGTCATCGTTTGAGAGTCGCCACCATCCTCCTCCTGCGGTTGAAAAGGGAGACTACTCTAGTACCAGTCTATGCATATTTTGCTGCATTTATCTCAGGTTGGGTCATTTCTCATACCAGTGGGAATTTAATTAACTCGAGCTGGTTTTATCACCATCATCATCATCCTCAAACTGTCACCAAATCAGATAAATTTTGTGTCCAATTTTTTCCCGTGTTTTTAACTGCGGTCTTTAATATGTAAATAATTGACGCAAAAACTATTTTTGGTAACAATGAAGCTGCATGGAATTTCTGTTCAAATTTTATGTGAAAAATCAGAGAAATGACTTTCCAATAGGACTCGCAAGCATTCATAGGTAATTAGATATTATGTTATGTTATAATTGTTTGTTCCTTTTTTAATGCGTGATATTTCGACATGTTTGTGTTTTAGATTTTGTGAAGTCTTCAGGAATTAGCATGGAATCTTTCAATTTACCGTTTATTGAACAACCTTTTTTAGAAAAAGAAATGTAAATTAGTGTTTAAAATCTTTTGTTATTAGAATTAATGAATGTTTTTTGGCTTTGGCAAGCAAGCAATTTTAGTTGTGTGTTCCTCATTGCATTTTTGTCAATGTCCTGTCAAATTGTAGTTCTTGTAACCCTTTCAACACCACAGACCATAATGGACTGGTCTAAGACAATATAAAGAGCATACCATTTTGATTCTTGGGGTTGAAAGGGTTAAAAGTTATTATATGTTCTGATGGATCCTTGTATGGGGAAAATTTCAAATTTGGAGAGATCTTGAGCTGAAAATTGGTGTTCAGGTATCTTTTCATAGAAGAAATCGAGTTTCTAGGTCATCTAGTATACTGTCGACAGTCCGTAACTAGATGGGCCATGAGCAGTTTGTTCCACATAGGCTGTTCTGATCTATTTATAAAATCACAATGAGATAGAACCTTGCCCTTCTTTTGATGTCTTTCAAATTAACTTTCATATGAGACCAATTGAATAATGTTTTTGTTTTTGTCACTCTTGTCTCCTATTAGACACCTGTCATGCATTGAATCACAGTACAGTTGAGTCGGTCTATAACGAATCGGCTTAAAGCGAATTCAGTACTGTAACGAAGAGGAATAAAATCTCCGAAAAGAATTACTATTTATTTATATATGTAATAAATTCTGATGCTTAAAAGGAAGGATGCCTATTACGAAGTCGAAAGTCAATCACCTTTGACTTCGTTACAGACCAACTCCACTGTACTTGTACGCTTTACTGGACAAATGAAATATTCCCAAAACTTCAAATATCCTAACCATCCCAGGGGCTGCAATGGCCTAGTGGTTAGCATGTTCTTCATCTGATTAAGAGGTCTGGGGTGCAATCCTTATCCACGCTGCTGTTGGGTGTCCCTGTCTTTCAGATGAGACTGTTAAATTTTACATCTTGTGTGGCAGTAGGTGACGGCATGTTAAAGAACCTTTCCTGCTCTACAGCCATAAATGCCCAGCATAGGTAAAATGTGTTGCCCTTCACCAGCACACCATGGCATCTCCATATAAGTGTAATTTTCTTGAGTGGGACATTAAAAAACAATACAACCATCTCATACTAGAAGTGTTATTGTGGAATAATTGGAAACAATATCTCAGAAGACTTTTCTAATTATGAAGCTAGAATTGTATTCTGAATGAACTTGAAACTCAACCATTGTAGAGTTGCATGTATGTGGTATAATTACAAACTTCTATCCTTGAACACTTGTTAATGACCATCTTACCTGGGTATGAACCTAGTTGAGATTAAACATGGAGTTTTAAGATAACTTGTACTGGGGACGAAGATCATTCCATGTTGAAACAATGGGGATGGCAGGGTTTACCTCATTTCTTTTGTGAAATTCAACCACATAAACTATTACTTTACGAGTGAAAACCATTCTGTTGACTGTTAATTGAAGTGCTAATATCTTCTTTTTTTTCCAACTTCAGTGTATGTATAGTAAGTGAAATGATAGATGTCCCGAGTTTTGTACTTCATTTTCGAGTACATATATTTATTTTGTGCAAATAGCATTCAAAACTTTTTGTGATAAGATAATTATTTTATGCTTACTAGATTATATTAAACACGAGCAGGTTTGTACACGTTCACAAATATATATATATGTAGATACACTTCTATATTGGTATTTTCCATGTCAATATTTTTTTCGTTGTTGATTGCACAAGTGCTATTTTGTATTCACAAGTTTTTCTGTTTATCATTTTTTCCTATTGAAACCATTTTTTCTCTGTATTCATCCTCCCACAACACTCCATCTAATGCGTGAACAAAATGAAAATTCACTAAATTGAAAATTGGAATATTACTGAAATATATACAAAAACTAGCCTATATGTAAAAATTCCATTTTACATAGAAAAGTTGTGGTCTTTTACGTGTGGTAAACATCAATATGTCAGATGTTATTGGCAATCAACATATGCTACATCAGGGCCAGTTTCTTATTATTCATACATTAACAATGAAGTTCTTGTGTCTTGGCAATGTAATGGTTTCCATTAGTCCTGGTGACTTAGTAACTCAACAGTAAAGGGCTGAATGTAGTGTTTTGTAGTAGAAACAACATGTCCTGCTAGAATATCCATGTGCATTATTAGTACAGATCTCAAATTTGTGTGAAGACATATTTAATTCTTTAAGCTGAGGGGTAAGTGAGATTTTAGGTTTTTATATTTTTTACAGAAATTGGTAAGAGTTACTCCTTTTTTTCTTACATAAAACATAAACTTTTTAAACATAAAAAATATAAGTTACACTTTTTCTTACATAAAGAAAAAATGAAGTTAGCTTTATAGGGTAAATTGTTTCCTTTTTATTCTGGAGGGGATTCTTATTCCACTACAGTGGTCTTTATCAATACTGCATTTGGAATTTTTACCTCTGCTTACTGGGATCTAACACTCAGTATAATATGTTTCTGTTTTTTACATACATGTACTTGCTATTCCTGTATCTAATCATTAACGATTTTTGAGAATACCACTAATTCGGTGTATTGATGACATTGTTTTGTTACCATGTAGAATAAGTTACAGTAATTCTACATATGATGTACAAACATGATAAAGTTTTGTGAATTCCTTTGGGTTTTTGTTGCTGATTTGTTCAGATTTACCTTGGTTTGGTTTTGATTTGTGTTTATTGCATGGTACAGTGGAATCTGTATCGAGAGACCATCCCTTCTGTCATTCAGATGTGGTCTTTCAAGACAGGTGGTCTCTTATGACAGGTTCTATTTATAAGATTGCTTTAAAAGATGTTTTCCTATAAGTGTTCTCTAAAGACAGTGATCTCTCAAGACAGCTTCCGATGTAGAGTCTTCTATTGAGGGCTCTATGGTCTGGTGGTGTTGTAGAGACTGGCACAGTCGCCCAGCCAAAGGGGAGGTTACTCTTCCATATCAAGACAATACTCTTAAAACCATACCACACTACTCCAGCGTTGCCACCTTGCTTGATAGTTTGGGGGAAACTTTTTTCTCAGGTTCAGTGAATTGTCTTGAGAAATTTGCATTTATGTCGGGGGACAATTTAATTTCAGAAAATTCAGGGAAATATATAGGAAGATTTTCATTATTTCTTTGGCTTTTGGCAGTCTTCCAGTAGTATAAATTCAGATGTTAACTATTGTCTTTGTTAAATGTTTATATTTGAAATGTTTTATCGTGTAAATCAAAACAAAAAAATATTGGTCTGTTGAACTGTAGTAGAGGAGGGAAAGGCTGAAAATTTGTTGGTATTTGTCAGTAAAAAAACAGGATTTGGTTGGTAAAAAGGTCAAGGCATTTTATTTGCTTAACAAAGTGGCTGCCTTGTAACTCAGAAGGAAGTAATGATTGTTTTTAGTACATAATATCACTAAACAGGGTAAAACAAAGCAAAATAAGAAAAACAAGTCTGTGTAAGGACTAGAAAAAACATCACTTTTATAAAAAATTACATAGGACAATACTTGCCAAAATGTTATCCTTGATCTTCATCATAGTACAAATTATCAGTGAAAACAAGAGAATATGTCATGTAAAATGTGCTAATAAATAATAAAGAGAGAGATGTTGATTTGGATGTCTTTTCGATGAGACAGTAAAAACTGAGGTTCATTATCACAGTAGGTGTCCATAGGTTAAACAACCCTCCCTGTAATGGCCATTTGTTCCGAACATAGGCAAAATTTGTCACCCTTCATTGGCATTGTGCCATATAAATGAAAGATTCTTGAGTGGGACATTAAAGCACAGTACATTTAAACAATTCATGTTGTTTTAGCGATGCCATTCAGGAGACATTAGTACTCCCATACACATCATGTTTATGCTAACTCATGTTGTGGCCTTTGGCTGGTAATTTAGTGTCTTTTACCTGCTAGTCATTACCTATGTGAATTTTTTTAGTTAATTGCAAGGAATACAAACCTCATTTCCGACAAAACATCACCATATCAAGTACTATATTTTGATACCAAGACATTTGGTCAAGTGATCTTGACGTTACGATAGTTCTTTGGTTCACCCTTTCAACCCCATGTATCATAATGGCATGCTCTTTTCTATTGTCTTAAGCCAGTCCATTACGGTCTGTGGTGTTGAAGGGTTCTGAAAAACAGAATCTGTTGCGAAAAAAATTGAGAGGAGGTTATTTCCTGTAGCCTTTTTAGCTACGGCTGCAGAGTGGACAATATAATAGATCTCAGTTCACCACATTTTAAACTTTTCAAACAAGAAACGTAATTTTGATTGGTTGACAGATGAGAAGTGGAGATGCTGCAAATTTGAAAAGTTCGTTTTCGACATTTCTAGATTTATATGTACGAAGGTTCACCAGTCTGAGAACAAATTTTGTTTTATACAGATTGTTATCTCGACCACATTATTAAAAAAAAAAACGTTAGTCCGATGGTCCAATAATCCCCGCCCCTTTGTAGGCCTATTTGTCGGACTGGTGAACTTTTGAACTAATGAACCTTTAGTAGAAATGACGTGCATTTTACCATTGATCACGTAAATCTGCATAAAAACTCTGTACATATTGTTTGCAGAATATGTGTACTGCGCTGTTTTTCGAGTGAGCGTGAAAAGTTAACATGGCTTCAATATACACGTATTCCTATATTTTATGTCCATTTTGCAAACTGTTACACCCTTTGCGCCCCACGGCATATTTCCGCGAAGACCCAGCGTTTAAGTTTGGTACACAATACAACTCCAAAATAACGTTACGTCGGCTAGGTGAAAAACAAAAACCTTAAACAGAAACACGACAAAAACCTTAAACAGAAACACGACAAAAACCTTAAACAGAAACACGACAAAAACCTTAAACAGAAACACGACAAGACGGTTACCATTGGTTGGTTTATAGTTGAAATTCTGCTTGTCACCATGTGTCGGTGAAGGGTGACAAATTCTACCTATGTTCGGCACTTATGGCCGTAGAGCAGGGCGGATTCTTTAAGTGCCGAATCTACTGCTGTGACAAGGGATCTAGGGTTGTGCTGTCTCAGACAGTCTCCGAAAGACAGGGACAGCTAACCGCAGCGAGGCTCGTATTCGAGCCTACGACCACACGATCAGAAGGCAAGTACACTATATCCACTAGGCAAAAGCGACCCCGCGTTTCCAGTGTACTGCCATGATTTTCAAGTGCTGGTAAAAATTGAATGTAGTTTTGATCTAGTCCTATATAAATGTACATCGGTATTTTGCATTTACCCCTTAAGTCCCTCTGCGTATTTCCGCGAAGACACAGCGAAGGATAGCGTAAGCTCGACGTAATCGGTGCACAATACAGCGCTACGCAACGTTACGTAAAACAAAAACCTTGTAGAGAAAGACGGAAACGCTAGAAATCACCTCGGTTATCTGCTTAAATTCTGCTTTATTTGCCATCCATTTAGGACGACACTTATCAGCTTTCAAATAATATCAAAGGTAAGGGAGTCGGTCCTTTGCGTAAGATAAAAAATTGGTTGGTTGTTTTGTCTTCTCACTTACACAACATTTTGAATTTGGTGATAGCTAGTGATTTCTTAATGTTGTGTAAGTGAAACTGTAAGAATTCAAATTGTTGTGTAAGGAGAGTGAACCTAGAAAACTACATGTGTACAGGTAAAATACCTGTTCCACAGGTGATAATTATTGATTTGTTAATGTTGTATAAGTGAAACCCGTGAAATTCAAAATGTTGTGTAAGTGAAAACGAACCTTTTTTGTTATATTGGTGTATACCGTCCCACTCAATAATCTTTCACTTAAATGGAAACGTCACCGTGTGCATATGAAGGGCGAGAAATTTTGCCTATGCTCGGCACTCATGGCCGTACAGCAGGGAGACTTCTTTAAAGTGCCGACAGCTACTGTCATGCGCGGATGACTGTGACACGGGAACTCGGTTTATAGGCCTACTGTCTTATCCGAAAGACAAGGGCATGTAAGATAGCATGTGGGATAGAAAAGAAACTTCAGTAGGTCTCATACAAGTGTAGCAAAATTTTATTTTTAAAAACCATTATGGTTTATTCTTTACAAATTCCAGCGGGAGCGGGGTAGGGGTTGTTACGACACACTTCTAGATCCGCGCACGAACTGTTTCCATGGTATGAATGCAATCATCAGTCAGTTATAACAGCTAGGCGGATCTATTACGGTAAAAAATTACGCAATCCTTTTCATTTTACCCGCGTGATTATCCTACACATCGCTTCATTAGTTTTTACATTAGGACTTATCGGCGGATCTTATACGAAATTGTTTGCTAGCGAAACAATACTCGATATTACGTCATGTAAAATTTAAGTGTACGCCTACACCTTCAGAGAGAAAATTACATCTGAGACAGAATACTACAAAACTTCTCGAGGAAATAAAGATATGGTAACATTTGTAGAGTAAAAAATCAATGAAACGCACAAAAAACTGTTCAATTTATGTATTGATTATCTGCCCCTGAAAATATCGACAGGTGTACTTTCCGGTGTGTTGCGCGTGGTGAAATATACGATTCGAATTTATTAATGCAATGAATCAGCATTTGTATGTTTGACATAATGTAGAACTGTACTGTACCTATGATCTGTACCGCCAAAGCGTGTTTTAAACAGCGAATTTAAGACATTTTTTCGTTTTTTCTGAGGGCTAACGAGAAGGTCATGCTAGATTACAGGTGGTCATAAAATCTTCACTGTATATAGGCTAATTGACGCTGTAATATGTTAATAAGTTTATTATGATAAGGATTTCTCATGCAAAATGACATCATTACTTGTCATGGCGTATAGCGTGGAAGACAACGGACTATCAATAATATGTGTGCTTGTAGGCTCGAGGTCGGCTCTCCGCCGTCAGAGAGTAAAATAGACTTGGATAATTATTACATGCTAGCCGAGACGATGGGGGATAGACAAGAAGGGATGGAGAGTCCCGGCACCCCCGGGGAGGACGACGTCTACTCTCAGCTAGCACAGAAAGAGAGAGATTTAACTCTTGCGGCTGAGCTTGGAAAAGCCTTGTTGGATAGGACGGAAGAATTAGAGAGAAGGAACGAACAAACGATAGAAGAATTTGCACAGAAGCTGGAAGTAAGATTTATTTCAATTTAAATCACTGGAACATAAGGTAATTTATTCAAGAAATGGGTTTACATTTGATCTTGGCAGATTTTGAATATGTTAATTGAGCGTTATAGATTATATGCAATATTTACATAAGAAACAATTACGCGACATTTCGCAGAGGGCTATCGACGAGTTTGAAAATTTATACTAATTTTGATTCAGAACATGTAATATCGATAAATTTAAGGATGGGATAAACACGCGAGATCTATCCACGTAGGTCTGTAAGCGAATCTCTTATTTATCTATCTATCTATCTATCTCTCTATCTATCTGTCTGTCTGTCTGTCTGTCTGTCTATCAAGTTTATGGGATGGAATGGGGGGATTAATTAAGTCCCTTAGAAGACATTCGACGAAACGAACATTGAGTAGAAATGGAAAAAAAACCCAGATACAATGTAAATATCATGTTAGTAAAATATCATGTAAAATAAATGACTGAATAGATCAATGTACATGTATATGCCAATAAAATCATAAGATGGCGTAGGTACCGCGGGGTGGCCGATGAGACTAGGGAATACAAACTGACCAAACGTATTTGAGACCCTTTTGAAATAAGACGCTAGTCCAATTTTCGCCCCCCCCCCCCAAAAAAAATCTTCTTCCATACCCAATAAAAATAAATATCCAGAAAAAACTATGGCAATTCTTGTGTGTTTTTTAAAAACGTTTCTTTTGTTGTGTGTATGTGTGTTTGGGAGGGTGGGTTGTGGGTTGTAATATAAATGAGTAGGAACAATAAAAAACCTAGAAAACTCGGAAATGACGGGTGTTTAAAGTCATACATACAGCATTTTACTAGAAGCAGTAGTGGGTAATGACATTGCAGGTTCATGACTTGTACCATTTCTATAAGTATATAAACACATCATCGGTTACTTCTGGTATTTGCACCCATGGTTGAAAGTTTTGAAATCGTGGTTGGAAAATATATAAAATCGCAGAGCATAACCTGTACCCAGAGAGTTATTGATAATAGATACGGATTTGTTTATTTTTTTATTCAGTACACAATACTAGTGCGTAAGCGTTTTGTACGCAAACCCCCGGGGACTGTCACCGATGCATAAGCAGTAATGGTCATTAGGCTTATTCCATTGTTTGTTTGTCATAATGTTTCAACTGTTTGTCCGAATGCTCTGACCCAAGGTAACACACCATGGCTTTATTTTTAGAAGTAGGTCTACATTTCACGTACTGAATTATAGATAAGGCATTAAGTCACACTTCTTTGAGTCAACAGCTACAGTATTTCTTAGATAATACAAGAAACAAAACAATATTCGACCCAGATCGAAAGCGATAAACTGTAAGTTCACAAGGGCAATGGCCCCGAGGCTTTGCTGGACTAGGCTACTTAGTGACGGATCTGTGAATTTCAAAATAGAAAACTGTGACTTTTAAGAGAGGAAATTAAAAAAAAAGCGGAGAAAAGAAAACTGCAGTACACAATATCTGCCTGAGGACGGCTTTGCTTAGGAAACACATTTTCATTAAAACAACGAAGTTTGTCGAACCTATTCAATTGTAAATATTTATCATTAGATTTATTCAGACCATCTCACTACCTCCAATAACTTTTGCTAATCAGATGGTATCTTGAAATGGAGATTCCACTGTAATTAGGAGACCATCCTACTTCAGAGACCATTTGTCTTGAGAGATCACCTGTATTGAGTAATCAGCTGTCTAAAGGGACCATTTTGTCTAGAGAGATCATCTGTCTTGAGAGCAACTGTCATGAGATATCACCTGTCTTGAGATATCACCTGTCTTGAAAGACAATCCGTCTTAAGAGACCATCCATCTAAAGAGATCATTTGTCTTGAGAGAGACCACATATCTTGAGAGACCACCTGTCCATCATGAAATATCAACTGTCTTGAGTAATCACCTTGCTTGCGTGATCACCTGCCTTGAATGGTCATCTGCCTTCAGAGATCACCTGTCTTGAGAGATCATCTGCCTCAAGTGATCACCTGTCTTGAGAGATCATCTGTCCTGAGAGATCATCTGCCTCAAGTGATCACCTGTCTTTATGGATCATCTGTCTTGATAGATCATCTGTCTTGATAGATCATCTGTCTTGATAGATCATCTGTCTTGATGGATCATTTATTTTGAGGCATCATCTGTCTGGAGAGATCAACAATCAGTAGAGGTCACATGTTTGGAAAGAGATCACCTGTCTTGAAAGATCACCTGTCTTCAGAGACAATTTGTCTGTAGAGAACAAGTCTTTAAATATTGTCAGAATAAAACACCATTTTTTAAGAGACCACCTATTTTGAGAGAATGTCAGTTTTAAGAGATAATTTGTCCTGTGGAGCATTTGTCTTGACAGATCACCTGTAAAGTCTGATCACTTGTCTTGTGAGGTAACCTGTCTTGGGAGACCACTTGAACAGGTAACGCCCTTTTATGCAGCCATTTGATTGAAAATATTCTTGAATAGATATCAGCTTAAAAAGGCCACATTTCTATGACTATAGAAGGTTGTCTCCATTAACAGATTCATCATCTGTATAGACCACATTTCCATGATTATAGAGGAGGTCTCTCATTACAGGTAATACCGTATAGATCACATCTCGATGACTGAAGGAATGGTCTTTCGTGACAGGTTTTACTGTATAGACAACCTGTCCATGGCTATAGGGTTGGCCTCTTATGACAGGATCTAATGTATAGACCACTCTTCTATGGCTATAAGGGATGGTCTCTCATTACAGGTTCTACAGTATAGACCACATTTCCATGACTATGTGGGATGGTCTCCCATGGCAAGTTCTACTGTATAGACCACATTTCCATGACAACAGGGGTGATCTCTCATTACAGGTTCTACTGTATAGACCACATTTCCATGACAACAGGGGTGATCTCTCATTACAGGTTCTACTGTATAGACCACATTTCCATGAAAACAGGGGTGGTCTCTCATTACAGGTTCTACTGTATAGACCACATTTCCATGACAACAGGGGTGATCTCTCATTACAGGTTCTACTGTATAGACCATATTTCAATGGCTATAGGGTTGGCCTGTCAGGTGGTCTCTCATTACAGGTTATACTGTATAGACCACCTTTCCATGACTATAGAGGAGGTCTCTCATTACAGGTAATACTGTATAGATCACATCTTGATGACTGTAGGTATGGTCTTTCTTGACAGGTTTTACTGTATAGACCACATTTCCATGACGTTAGGAGGTGGTCTCTCATTACAGGTTCTACTATATAGACCACCTTTCCATTACTATAGAAAGTGGTCTCTCTTGACAGGTTTTACTGTATAGACCACATCTCCAAGGCAACAGGGGTGGTCTCTCATTACAGGTCCTATTGTATTTGGAAATTTTCACCCCATTTTCTTTTTTGCTAATTTCACTATTATTGTTAGTGGGGGAATTCAACACCTGACAAATTCAAAATGGGTAACGTATTGAACAGAATTATACATACAGTATACAGATCTCTCGATTGCTGTATTGGTGGTCTCCAGTAGCAGGTGCTGTTGTATTGAGAGGCAATTATCAAAAGATTTCAAAACTCCATGGTATCTTTTAAATGAACTGTTTGGGAGGGCCTCCGTGGCCCAGTGGTTAGAGTGTTCGACTTCGAGCCGAGGGGTCCGGGGTTCGATTCCCACAGCGCCACTCCGCGGTTGGCCGTCCCTATCTTTCGGATGAGACAGGAAAAACCGAGGTCCAGTGTCACAGTAGGTGTTGGCACGTTAAAGAACCCTCCCTGCTCTACGGCCAGCAGTGCCGAGCACAGGCAAAATTTGTTGCCCTTCACACGGTGACGTCTCCATATGAGTGAAATATTCTTGAGTGGGACGTTAAACAACAATGCAACAACAAAAAATGAACTGTCTTTGTATTCGTATTTTAGGTACTATTTATGTCTTCCCTTCTTCGAAGGGAGACATATTGTTTTTGTATGAGTTTCTTCTACTTCTTCTTCCAATTATTTCGTGTCTGGAGTATAACTTTCTTTGTGCTTAAGATAGGATAATAATATGTAGAAGGAATGATAATGACATCAAGACAATGTGTTACCAACAAAGATTTCAGGGATTAGCTCTTTAATTGCAGAGTTTTTGCCCTTTATAAAAGTTGTGTCCAGAGGATAACTATCTTTGCAATTAAGATAGAATGACGACATCAAGACGATGTGTCATGAACAAAAATTATAGGGATTAGTCCTGTAATTGAAGAGTTATTGCCCTTTGTAAAAAAATTACTGTCTAAAGCATAACTATCTAATTCTTTTCCTTTTTTTCAGGAAATGGAACAAGAAAAATATGAGCTTCATTTAAAACTTGAGAAAAAAGAGACTGAGTATGAGAATACAGTTAAGGAGCTAAACTTTGATATTGGTCAGTTGAGAAGTGAGTTACATTCTCAGCAGAATCAGTCAACGACTGATGTGAAGGAGAGATCTCAGGCGATAAGGGAGCTAACTCTGCAAAACGAAAGACTTAACGAGGAGGTCAGGCTAGCATCCTCCCGAGAAGAGGAATTACAATCTCAAGTGCACAGCTTACGAGATAAAATGGCTTCACGGAGGAACTCAATGCACTGCCATGTTACACAGCTTGAGATTTTACAAGAAGAGGTAAAGATATTCATTTAATTTACAATTCTTGTGCGGATCCAGAATTTTTATTCAAGGTGGTTTTACTTGTCGCAAGAAAAACTAATGTAGTGATTTTTTTATATTTACAGTATATATCTAGATGATATGTACTTTGCAAATTCCAGGGGGGATTACGCCCCCCCTACCCCAAAAGTTCTGTGCATGCATTCATTCTAATCCGTTGAATTGACATGATTTGTCTTAAAGATTTTTGATTTTGAAGTTTTGACCTATAATTTGTTTCTCTCATTTCATTTATTTACATTTTAATTAGTCATTTACGGATATAGCCCATACTCACAGACCACTTTTACTACCATTACCCCAAGTTTTACTCTTTTTTATCTTCTTTTTGTTTCATGTTGCCAATATTACTCTGTGTAAAAAAGTATCAAGGTACCAAAATGTTCAGGCTAGGGGAGGCATGCACATACGTGCCTCTAAACCTGATCCATGACACACCCCCCTCCCCTGCATTAGAAAAAATCAAATTGTAAAATTGTGCGGGCCCAATAAATCCTAAGAAAGGAGCTGTCAAAGATTGTAAAAAAAGAACGCTTTTCGTAGCATTTGTCGGTTGCCTTGGTTATATTCTTGTTTAACGTCTCAATCAAGAATCTTAAAGTTATATGGAGACGTCACTGTATTTCAGTGAAAGGCTATAAATTTGGCCAATGGTCAACTTTTATAGCTTCACCATTGAGCAGTGATGGCTCTTTAACCTGCCAACATCTACTTTGACATGGGACCTAAAGTTTTGACTATCTCATCTGAAGGACTCCAAGTATTTGTTGTTTTTGCGTTGTTGTGTAACGTCCCACTCAAGTATATTTCACTCATATGGAGACGTCACCATGTGCTGGTGAAGGGCGACAAATTTTGCCTGTGCTCGGCACTGCTGGCCGTAGAGCAAGGAGGGTTCTTTAACATGCCAACACCTATTGTGACACGGGACCTCGGTTTTTACTGTCTCATCCAAAAGACAGGGACGGCCAACCGCGGAATGGCACTGCGGGAATCAAACCCCAGACCCCCCGACTTGAAATCGAACACACTAACCACTCGGCCATGGAGGCCCCAGTATACAGTTATGTACTCAACACTCAGAATTAATCTCACTGACCAGAGTGTTCATTGTGACCATATTGTTCAAACAGTTGTGTACTCAACTTCCAGAATTAATTTCACTGAATAGAGTTTTCCATATGTACTTTATCCTCCATCCATCCCCGAATTAATCTCACTGACCAGATTATGACCTTATTTGCCTAATCACTTTGTACTCAGCCAACATTTTAGATCCTACTGACCAGGGTGTTCATTGAGACCTTATTGTCTTAATTTGCATGTACTCAGTTCACAGAATTAATCTAACTGACCACAGTGTTCAATGTGTACTCAGCTCCCAGAATTACTCTCACTGACGAGAGTGTTCAATGTGTACTCAGCTCCCAGAATTACTCTCACTGACGAGAGTGTTCAATGTGTACTCAGCTCCCAGGATTAATCTTACTGACCAGAGTGTTCAACCTGTACTCAGCTCCCAGAATTAATCTTACTGACCAGAGTGTTCAATGTGTACTCTGCTCCCAGAATTAATCTCACTAACCAGAATATTCATTCTGAGCTTATTGTCCTGATCATTTTGTACTCAGTCCTCATAATTAAGCTCACTAACCAGAGTGTTCATTGTGATCTTAATGTCCTCATCACTGGGTACTCAGCCCCCAGAATCAAGCTCACCGACCAACGTGTTAATTGTGATCCTATTGTTCTACATGTAATTGTTATGTACTCAGAGTTAATGTCACTGACCAATGTATTCCTTGTGACACTTTAATCCTCATCGTTGTGTGCTCAGTCCCCAGAATCATACGCTCAATCTGACCAGTGTGTTCATTGTGTGCCTTATTGTCCTAAATGTTGTGAACTGTCCTCAGAATTAATCTCAATGAGTGTTCATTGTGACTATATTTTCTCACATTTTGGACTGGGAAATCCTCAAATTTGCCTGGAAGAGATTTTCTTATCTCACCGTGCGTTATCTCACCCCGAAAACTGGAAGTTGACGAACTTGTTCTATTGCACGTCTGACAATCTATTCCAGCTGCATTTCTTTGATTGCTAATAAATGAATGAGAACTCTGTTCGTACGTCCAAAATCAGGTCTTTATGAATCTTTTGTAAACTGTAGACTAGATCTATTCTTCTTTTTTCATTTTT
>JACSZP010043571.1:0-10272 GCA_016161895.1 Pinna nobilis | reverse complement strand
GTGTAGCAAATTTCCACGTAGTACCATGGCTTGTGAAAATGTCAAATCGCGGGATCAAATGTCACTTTCGAAGAAGACTCAAATGGCGAAATATCGTTCCGGAATTATCACTACGTGAAGATCCTTGTGATTTAAAAAAAAGTATTTGTAATCAGTCAAAACAGAATACGCCAGTTTGTTGAGATATTCAAGTTCTTTCAATGTAATTTTTGTGGTCCGTGATCTTTTTCTATAAATTTTGTAAACGGGACTCAAATTGTTTGGTTTACATTCCGACGATGGCGACAAAACTCACGTGTGTCGTAGGGGACCCCCTAAACTTTTAGAACTATTTCAGCTTGTGGACAGTTAAATGAAAAAGGAAACTCAACTGTCATGTGCAATACATCAGAGCAACTGTATGCATGTAATTGATGAATGCATTCTGTGTAATTTTTGCGTTATCATGCCAATGACAAAAGCAATGCAATCTTCTCATAAAGTGCTGAAAAATAACGCTTTTTACAAAAAATGTGAATGTCAGTGGTGAGAGCCTCGTCGTGGACTGCAAATATTTGGCACTCGGGTGAGATTTCTCCGTCTCTGTACATAGTGGTGATAGATTCTATTTATCTCACCCTGCGTTATCTCAACCGGAAGTTAAAGAACTATTTTTTTCACGTGCCCTACTTCTAACGTCTGCTTTGTTCACATTTTCAATATGGATAACTTTCAACAATCCGACATTGTTTTCTTGTCTGATAACACAAAAGAGAAAATCATCAACATAACAAGGCCATTGGGAACATATCAGATGTATCATGTGCAGTCTCTCATGTGAGGTATTCATAAAATGACAAAATATGAGTTGGTTAATTTAGACAATGGGTCGAAATCACCCTCATCCGGCATCAGTTCTGTCAATCAAGCCCCTGAAATTGATATTGATTTATTGCATGCTTTATTTACTGAAGACTTTGAATCAAAGAAGGAAGCTGCGATCACTGAAATAAATACCGGTACTCAACAAACTCTGGCGCCGCCTCAAGTTACCGAGTTGCTCTCAACAAACCACCACCCCCTCCTGTTAACAAGCAGTCGTGTCAACACGTTTCATTCATGTACATGTAGATGGAAATGATGTGCAACAGTATGTTGAGAATGAAAACCAAAAATACATGCGATAAACCCTCGGTCACGTCAGACTTTACCAGTCATTCTCGTTACATAACGACGAACATAGAGAAATTCACACTATATCCCCGCGTGACCCAAGATCCGTTGCTGTCAAAATTTATTCTGTTGACC
The DNA here is from genome assembly GCA_016161895.1 of Pinna nobilis. Classification (NCBI taxonomy): domain Eukaryota; kingdom Metazoa; phylum Mollusca; class Bivalvia; order Pterioida; family Pinnidae; genus Pinna; species Pinna nobilis. The sequence goes on along the minus strand of JACSZP010043571.1, from coordinate 8,985 downwards.
GTCGAAAATATGGGGTTGCGTATGAGCCAAGCTACATTCGAGGTATCATGTGGTCTATTGCGCGATATCTAGAGACATAGGTAAGAAGCCTCAATAATAAGATGGCTTACATTTACACAAACACAAGAAACGACGAAAAGTAAACAAAAATTCTTAAAGAACTTTAGAAGATTAGAAAAGGAAATCATCACCGTGCGGCCGATGCAATCACTGAAAGCGAGATCGACAAATTAATTGGTCAGTTGGGAACGCACAATCCCATATAGCTTAATAGGCCTAACGCACTTTGGATCAATTAAACGATCCAATTTGGGATTAGAGGTGGAGGTGAAGAGCGCCGTGTCCTTAACCCGAGTGATTTAAAGTTGTATTTTGACGATAAACTGAAAACAGAGTATATTGAGTTCAACGAGAGACAAATTAAAACAAGAACAGGCATTGATTTAAATAATATAAGAGACAAATCACCGAGAATGTATGCAAACCATACGCAGGAGAACGTGAACAATGGTTCCTCTGCCTACTCATAAGTTTGAACCCTGAGAAGCATCTTACAAACACCAGTGCAAGAAAATATGTGTCAAAAACCTCTTGATAGTAATGTGCAAGGGACACAAGTAGTTCATGTCACTGGACATACAAATCCCGCTTCTCTAAACAACTACAGGGCCCTAGGCAACCATCAGCAGCAAAATATATCATCAATTTTATCTAGGTCATCTACTACAAATGCCCTTACCTCGTCAGTGCATGTTCCTTGTCGTCGGCCTCAGACAGTAATTACGAATTTTTGCAAAGTATTATATCCAAAAATCCAGTACAGAGTATTTTTCAAAACACGTCAGTCCAGGGAGGAAATTTCAATATCACCATTTAAAACAACTATCAACAAAAACGCAAAAGGCCTCAAGATAGCGACGAGGAGTAATTCCCGTGTTTACGTGTTCAAGTAAGTGCGCGTCGTGTACTTCGGCCAGCGGAGGAATTATGCGAGGATATGTGTTATATACAGTGTACGAATACATGTAGTTTGAAGTTCACAATGTATAAACTTCTTCATTTTTAATTAAGTGTTTATCAGTTATTTTTCTGAAAACCTATACTTATATTCATAAAATATTATTAAAAATTAAACTTGAACTGGGACTTGCTTTTCTTGCGCAAGGTACTTAATGTATTGTGCGGCTACCGGTAGCCATTCTTTGATTGATGACAAATGAATGATAAAAAAGGGGGATGTGAGAAAAAGGATCAAAACACCATGTTCAGGCAAGCCTCGTCATGAAAATCAATAGGCATGAACACTTGGATTGAGATTACTTTGTCTCTCCCTGAACATGGTGTTACATCCTATTAGTCTCGTCCGAAAGACAGGGACAGCCAACCGCAGCCACGTGGCTTGAACTTGAACCCCATACCTTACGATCAAAAGTCAAACGAGCTAACCACACTAGGTAAAAAAATACATAAATAAAACGAAAGCCAAAAGCACGATTTCTCTACATTTCAAAGTAGCTTGGCTTCGAAAGATATAACTAATAATCTTTATTCACGATGAATAATAACAGTATATCACATAAACAATGAGGCAAGTTTACACGAATCCTGTTAAAACTAATGAATATAGGACCAGAAGTGAAATTCGCGAGAAAGAGAAAACGGAATAAAACACGCGGGATTTGTGGATGATGTCACATTCCAATATAGCCAATTAATTTCAAGGCTCCTTAACCACTAATATAGAATATGTACACGAACAAAATAAGGAAGCATGAAACAAAATTCGCTATACTAGGCGGCATTGACAACCCAGGGATCCACGGATATACGCATGAATGAAGAGCAATGAAAACTTAAGAAAGGCCTAAATATGATTTTAATACTTTAGTCCTTAAAATGACACTTGGGGTTCTTATTGGATCAACGTTTATTTCAGACCAGCGAGACATGGTATTGAATACATTAAGTCTGAGAACTTGGTTCTGTGTTAATGTCATTTTGCTTTACAGAAATGGGGATAACTATATTTATTCAATAAAATTTCTAAAATGGTCCCTTTGAGTCGGACTAGGGTGAATTTCATTTATGGAAAACTACGATTTTGATATATCAATAGCCTGAAATTCAATAGGTATTGTCTAAAGAGGTCCGAAATTTATAGAACCCCGGTCTATTAATTGGAGACAGAACTTCATCTCCGTAATAAACTCTGTCGAAGATTATGCCAGACGATGGACTTAAAATGAAAATGAAGAACTTGATACCTTATCAGAATGGATTAAGCATAAGACGGATTTTGAAATTACGTATTAAACGCGTAAAAACTAAAATGCATACAGTCTATCTTCTGTTTTTAGTAAACCAGAAGTGATGCAGGAATTAAGACAGTTTGCACAAGGAATATGTTTTGGTTCCAGCTGACAAAGCTGGTAACAACATTGTCTTTGTAAGGCGTATTATTACAACTGCATTCTCAACGAACTTGACATAAGTTCCACATTTGGTAATAATACATATACGCCAACTGCCCTTTCAAAAGATGAAATTCTTCAAATGACGTTTCAGTTTTAAATACATTACATATTCCAGTCAACGGGACGAACGAATACGAGTTACCGTACCTGTACTGGATTCCTAAACTTCACGAAAACCCTTTCAAACAAAGATAAATTGTTGGATCCAGTAAATGTTCTACACAACCCTATCCTTAGTCCTCACGAAAATATTAACAGTTGTTAAGGAGAAACTTTAAATGTATTGTGCCACAACATATGCCAGAAGCGGTATGAATCAGATGTGGATTCTCAAAAATTCTAAAGAACTTTTAGGAAATTTAAAGTCATAATAGTTTTCCAAACTGAACAGCATCAAGACGTACGACTTTTCAACACTTTACACCACAATCCCTCACAATAAATTAATGGCTAGACTTTTACTCATAATTGACAGTTGCTTCTTCAACAAAAATGGCTATAGGAAATATTCATATTTGGTGATCGGCCATTCAAACAATTACTTTGTTAAACACCACTCTGATTCTACGCACAAGTACTCTGAGGTTTATATTAAAAAGATGCTCGAGTTCCTCATAGACAATATTTTCGTAGTCTTTGGTGGTCGGGTCTTCCAGCAGTCTATTGGAATTCCCAATGGAATTGTGCTCCAGCTCTTGCTGACCTTCATACCCTCCCAGCCTACAGTTAATTCTAAATCTACACTTCCATGGAACTTGCTGAACTGCTATTGGATAGCCTTGCTTGTTAAGTGGTCAAGGCTGCGCAATACCAGCTTCATATTTTCCTTGAGGCCCCCTACATCTTTCTTGAATTGTGTGATTTGGGCCTTAGTTATGTCCCATGGGGTTTCATTCTTATACATGTATGTTATAGGATCACTATCACTGGATTTGGGAACGGAAGGAGACACATGGACTTGTCTGATTTTCTTCTCCTGATTCGCATAAATACTCTTAGGGTGAAACTGTTAACTTTTGAATTTATCTATTACCTTTTCCACAGAGTCTAAGTTTTGAATTACCACAAACTTGCCTGCTTTTTTGTCTACACAGCCGTGGTAAATCCTTTTGATGGCGTCTGTAACTCAATTCAGCATACAGTTACGTCGACCAGTTTGGTCCAACATTTCTAATCTTTGTGTAGATATTAGCTCACCTTATAACAGATAGTATAATATTTAAAATATAGAATTTAGCGGTAAAGAATATTGTTTATTATGTTATACAGATAATAAAACTATCCTTCCTAACAGATAGGGAAAAAAGATATTTGAAAATTCTAAAGATTCTAAAGAGGCATTCAAAAATCGAAAAACAGACAATGTTATGGCCAAATTAAAAAGAGACAACACCAAAATCAGTAACTCACACAAGACGTGTAAAACAAATTATAGATAAACTCGGACCCCACTAAAACCTGGGATTAGTTCTGTATTTCTGGAAAGTTCATCAATTTTTTACTCCGCGCGCGGCACCCGTCGTGTCACATATGTTTCGACAACGGAAATAAATCGCATACGGTGATGGTCAAACGAGAAAAAGACGGGTTTAGGTGTGCCAAGCGGAACAAATCCCCCATCATGTTTTACAGATAAACCATATCGATTAACCAGGTAATGATGGCGACCATAAACTCTCGCAGTGATGGCTTTAATTTAACCATTAGGATCCTTGGGTAAGTAATGTCTTAGTCAACAGCAACCCTCTCTCTGAGAAATCATGAGAGGCAACACATGCTTTAGTATATAGTAGCAACGGAGGGATGTATATTCCATGTTCATGTGCTGCAGGAATATTGCTGCTAAAAATGAAAATTTTACAATAGAGAAATTGAGGTCCTCTTTTATAGCAAGGTTTGTTCTCCGCCATTTCTAGTTGTTAATTGCCGGATGTACGTCAAGGTATGAGGCAGACCCGGCGGTTTCTCTGATGTCGTTTTAGTCAATGGGCCAATCCGGATATTGGCACCATCTCTGGTGCAAAAACTAAAGTAGTAATTTTTACGATTATTACATGTATCTCCAGTAAGTGAAATTGGGTGATTAACTTGTCATTAGAGTAGCTTTCTGTTGGTTTTCACGGTACAATGCATGATAGCTATATGAGTCAAAAGCTGTAAACATAATTTTGGGGAAGGGGAATAAATCTATCTGACTATAATTTGAGGCTACATTTACCGATTGAAACAAATAACTTGAAGACTGCAGTTGATATTGTCTTTCACATTTGAATGATTTATACATCCAGGATAATTAAGTAGGTTATCAAAGGTCAAAAAGCCACCGACATTGAAGTATTCTGAAAATCTCACGAAGGTCATGTTATGTTAAAGAAAGACAAGAGGCCCATCGGCAACATCGCTCACCTGAGTATTTTGTTTCACAAAGTAACAGGAATTTGGGATTGACATGTGTCACTACAGAAAGATATCGACAAAGATTAAACGGTCATCTTCTAATACAAAAACTTTGTATTAACATTTCTTGAGAAGAAAACTCAAATTTTAAGTTGTCCTCGGCTCGGGAAGCATACATCAATTTACTGAATGCCTTGTTTAACGTATCAGCACCTACTTTGATACGGGATATCGGTTTTAACCGCCTCATTCGAAAGACAGAGATTGAATCAGCACCCCAACAGCAGCGCGGTGCGGATTCAAACTCATAACTTTGCAGTCCGTAGATGAATACTAGGCGGGGCCTCCGTGCCCGAGTGGTTAGCGTGTTCGACTGCAAATCGAAAGATCCGGGTTCGAGCCGCGTAGCGCCACTCCGCGGTTGGCCGTCCGTCTTTCGGATAAGACAGTAAAAACCGGGGTCCCGTGTCACAGTAGGTGTTGGCTCGTTAAAGAACCATCCCTACTCTACGGCCAGCAGTGCCGAGCGTAGGCAAAATCTGTAGCCCTTCACCGGCACACGGTGACGTCTCCATATGAGTGAAATATTATTGAGTGGGACGTTAAACAACAATACCATACGAATACTAGGCTACGTCGTTGGGAATATAAGCAAAAAAAAAAAAATCAAAATTCATGCATCTGAATGTGAAATATCCCATGTTTTGACATAAGTAATTCTGACGTAGAGAAATATATATTATAGTACATGTACTTTTGTTATTTGTTAATAAATTCCATATTTGTACTAGTAACCGAGAACTCTCCCTGTCCTATGGCAATAAGTGCTGAGCATAAGCAAAATTTGTCGCTTGTCGCCGGCACACTGTGACGTATCCATGTAAGTGAACAATTCTTGAATGGGATGTAAAACAACAATTCAAATTCAACAACAACAAACTGGTAACCGAACCTCTTTCATACCGGAAACGCATGCCCTTGAATATAAGGTGTAATTATCCTTTATTTGGTTTCAGAAATTATAAAGATGCGCATTACCTGTTATAGTTTTTATGATCTTTGCATTGGGTTTTTAATCAGGTATTCGAAGATTTTAATTACATGTATTTTAATTATTTGGCAGTCTAGCCTTTTGATGATATAAATAGGGGTGATAGGAAAGAGTTACAACCTTGACACCTAGGTCTTCTCCAGATTGTGGCATATATAATAAGATTGGTCCTAAAATTCAATAACTTGTTTCAAGTCCCGCTGATAAATATAGTTGAATCTTGAAAACCCGAACATCTTTCTCTCGAAGTTCTTCATCTCACAAAGTAAAGCTATGGAACTTTAGTCTCGATCTTTCGAACTTCAATGTCGAAATTTTCGATCTCTCGAATAAATATCACAATCTTAAGCTTAGAATACCTGTGAAATATCATCTGAATCTTTTGAAATGTGAATTTTCGGCAGACACTGGATTTGCCGCGTGTTAATTAGGTACATGTAATCAAGTTAACGACAGTGTCAGATTATTTCAGAATATTTACCAAAATAGTAGGTGTTGAGAACAGTGTCCGCGAAAGGGAGTGAATAAGGCGGGTTTGGGTCGGCGGAATTGCTTTCAGCTGGAGAGATATCGTATTTTTGAAAACTCGAAGTTTATCAGCAGTCCAGAGCACTTCGAGATTCAGCTGTAGTTATAAATAAGGATATAAGAACGGCTTCGTAACATCGACGGATAATCGATTTCTTGGTACAAAAACTTAATGATTTATTGCAGAATTCACTGATTTGTCTCAGTATTCCACTTATTAATTGTTAATATTCCAATATAAGCTAAGAAAGCTAATGCGCCTCTTAATACCATTGGAAAATCGATTCATTGGAATTGTTTCAACGATAAATCTGCTAGCTTATTCCAAAAATGATTAGAGTTTCAGAAGTAAAAGGAATATTGCAGAAAACTTGAATTAATTTTCACTTTGACAGAAAACAATTTGATTATTTGGCTTTTTATTTGACAGTACTTTACATGCAAAGCCGTGTTTGTTTCTCACATCTTTCCATCATATCCACATTGTTATTGAAAATCACAAAATTCAATAGTAACTTAACTCTGAAGACATCACATCGCTGTTTTTATGATTTAATAAACAAGTTGGTTGACGGGCATTTTATTGTTATTAGAGTTCGAGTACCTCCTCTGTAAAGCCTTAAGGGGCAAAATTATGAATAACTGGCGTGTGTTCTGTTAATTAAATTTTCCGGCGAATGAAGAATGCTCTCTTTTGATTGATAAGAGAGTCTTAAAAGTATGCTATGATAATGACCTGTTTTTCTACGATGCAACGTTTATAGGAGGCCTAAGTAAGTAAGATATTGTGGATTCGAGTTCGCCCTCAGATCAGCTGTTCGACTCCACTAGAAAGAAGCGGCTGGGGTTTCTAGTTCTTCGGATACCATTAGTGCTGAATACAGACTGTATTTTTATATCTCATTTTTTTCAAAGGGAGATTTTGTTTTTGTAGGAGATTCTTCTGCTTCTTGTCCATGTTCTTCTTCACATTATTTTGTGTCCGGAGCATAAATCTCTTTGTTGTTAAATTAGGTTGACAACATTTGGTATAAATGATAATGACATCAAGACGATATTTCATGAACAAAAATTACCGGAATCGGCCCTTTAATCGCAGAGTTATTGCCCTTTATAAAGAAAAAAGACTGTCCCGAGCGTAACTATCTTTGAAATAAAGATAGAATGACCAAACTTAATATATATAGTAATGCCACCAAAACGATGTATCATGTACCAAAATTCTATATATATATGGCAATGACATCTAGACGATGTGTCATGAACAAAATATATGGATTGGTCCTTTAATTGCAGAGTTATTGCTTTTTGTTAAAAGATTATTGTCTAGAGCATAATTTTCTAGCTGTGTATTTGAGGTAGAATGATAATATTTGGTATACATGTACATGGTTATGATATCGAGACGATTTGTCAAGAACAAAATTTACAGGGATCAGCCCTTTAATTGCAGTTCTCCCTCATAAATATCTTCCATAAATTAAGTGTATGTGTCAGCTGGAACAAACATAGCTAAATACACCAACTAAGTCCGGCTTTCATTTTGTAGAAGGGGAGACATTTGATTTAGCTGTGCTAAATCAAAACAATTTCTTGTTTTATTTTGCCCCTTGTTGTAGAGTGGCCCTCTCCTTAGAAGATTGGCTTCAAAAGAGAATTTTGCCCTCACCGGGAGCGGGGCTTTGGATTGCAACCCCAAAATAATTTCATTAAAGTGAAGGAGAGGAAGAAATAGAGTAGCGAATCGGGGAGAGAGGATGATAATTGATAAAGTTTTGATTCTACACCTAAATCAATATTTGGCGTGCAAATGAGTATAATTGTGCAACATATTACTCAAATATCTCGGTCCTTACTAGGCAGTGCCTCAGGATCGTAATCGGTCGTTCTCAAGAGTCAGGCGCAGTCGAGACTTGTTTTATATTCCGGCGTCAGGGTTTCCTCCATCATTGGCCCAGAGAAATTTGTAGTCGGCATACTGCAAGGATGAGTAAGGAGAAAAATACCTTATACAGTCTAACCTGTCTTAGCAACCAGCTGAATTAAAGGAAAACCTGTCTTATGTGGGGGGTTCCTGAATAAATTTTATTAATTAAGACACCACTTGTCATATGTGACCCGTTTTGCTACTTCCCTTGGACAGTCTCTAAAAACAGGTTATACTATAGTTCCAACTTAACCCGGGTTTCTTGATCTCTATATGTTTCCCATCTATAGCAACACAACAGTGGCGATAATTCCGTTTGGTCCAAAAGTTTGGACATACTTTACTCCAGTCATCTGCTGTAGGAAGTACAGAGAAAAGCTCATATAAAACTAGGGGATTAAAAGGAGATATCACGGCGTGATCACTAAATTTAGTTCTGGTTTCAAAGGCCACCTTCTCCTGTTAAAAAAAGAAACAACAAGATGTGTTTGAGAAACACTATGCCCCCGAGTGGTAAGCCATTTGTGAAGGCTAAGACAATCAAATAAATGACAGATGTCTCCACAGTAAGTACATATTAAGTTTTTGATCATAGCATGTTTTGAATT
>JACSZP010043565.1:0-19671 GCA_016161895.1 Pinna nobilis | reverse complement strand
ATATATATACATGTGTATATACAGTTGAGTCGCATATATGAAATATTACATCACAATGTGCAAAACGTTGAATAATTTAACACAAACGTTCCTCAGATTAAAAAAAAAAGAAAAGAAAAGAAAAAGGTATTTTCAAATAATTTGATTAAACCAGTAATAAAGCAATTTTGCTTGGAAATTAGAATCATTTCAAATTAAGTAGGATTTCAGTATCGTGGTTCAATATAAAGGGGTTCAACCTAGTGTATATGTCAAGTATATTTTGATCTTTTTCCACATACATGTTGTGTAAAAAGAGAGAGAGAGAGAGAGAGAGAGAGAGAGAGAGAGAGAGATTTTAAAGACCTTTTGTTTGTTACCAAAATGCCCCTAAAACTTTGATTACTAGAGCATGAAAAAAAGAATCATCAAGTTTGCAATCTTCATTGACCAGTGATCATTTAACTAGATACTAAAAGGACATGTACCTAGCCTTTGGCAGCACAAGACATAAAAGTAGATCATATCCTAGTATGCAAATCTGAGTTCTTTATCAACTTTGCGTGTTATGGGTCACCTGAGTTCAACATACGGACCTGTTACCCACATTATCAGGGCATAGGGCGACAGCCTGGAGTCAAGTAGAGATCCTCAAAGGGAGATAAATCTGTATTATCAACTCTGCAATAATTTCACAAGTGTCACAAGAAATTAGGCTAGTCTCTGATGTGTAGATGTTTGTGAGGCACTGTTTTTGTGGCTGATTGAGATATCGCCTTGTTATCATGCTGGGGAGAAGCGATTGGACATGATCCAGACTTCAGGGAAAACATAGTAAACAGGATTGTGGTACAAGCTCTGTTGAATGATATGAGATGTGTATAATGGAGTATCAGAGGGAGCAATCATTGTAATTGTCATTGTTTGTTTTGTTTTATGACACACTGGACAATCTTTCAGTCATATAGTGGTGGCCAGTTTTTTTTTAGGTGGAGAAGAGAACCCAGTTATATACATGTATGTACCAGAAGAGAGAACACCAGCCTTTCACATGTAAACTAACAAAATTTTTCTCACAACTTTCAACTCAAGTTCCTGTGAGGGCAGTCACGGTGTACAGTAAAGTAAAAACTTAGAAACATCAATTTTTTTTTTGCAAAGATAATCAATCATCTCTGTACCGTAGAGTGTGCTAAAGGGAGCTGAAAGCAATGGCTTTCTTATAGATTGAAAGTTTGCCCTTATACAGTGAAACCTGTCTTGAGAGACCAACCCTTCTACCATGCAACTGTGGTCGTTGAAGACAGGTGGTTTCACATAAAAAGTTTTATTTACATGTATATGATTACGCTATATTTTAAGATATTTTCTTAAAAGTGATCTCTCAAGACAGGTGGTCTTTCATGTCTGTCAGGTCTCTCGAGACACACTCTACTATATAAAGGGTTGTTACTTCTTAAAAGGAAGCCACTACAAGCAGGTGCTCTGTATACACTGGTGGCCGCAATAGGAAATTCTGAGCAAGATATCAGATTTTCAACTGCATTATACTTAACTCTTTTGGTTGTCAATAGTTTGACTTCTGACCATGAAGTCTGTGATTGGAGCCCAAGCCACGTTGCAGTTGGCTGTCCTTGTCTTTTGGATAAGACAGTAAAAACCGAGGTCCTATATCACACTATGTTTCGCTACCTGTAAGAACTCTCCCTGCTCTACGTCCAAAAGTGATTAGCATTTGCAAAATTTGTCTCCCTACACTGGCACATGGTGACGTCTCCATTTAAGTGAAAGATCATTGGGTTGAACATTCAGCAACAACCCATAAGACTAACCCATACAACTGCAATACTATAAATTCTTTGAGAAAACAAGTTTTCTCAACTTGCAAATGGATTTTCATATTAATGTGCCTTCGAGAAATTTAAATTACCTCTAAATGAACAGCCGAGTCATTTTTGAAATTAGAGTGCAACTCATAAAACTGCAAAGGATGGTTGAAAATAATAGTTCAGTCAGTTTTCAAGTAATGAGTGTGTCATGATTGTTGAATTTTACGATTTCACTGCAAAGTAAAAATCATCACTTGTGACAGAAATCTAACAATGGAGTACATTTCAATGCCACATATAAAAGTCTCACAAAGTGGTAACAGTTTCTAGAAATACATAATTTACAAAAACTTCAATACAATAAAACCTGGGATTGGCACCATAAAACTTAATTAAGAATTTACTTAAGTCTGTGAAAATTTTCTCAACTTTTGCATCTCAGCCAATCAGGATTCAGTTGCTTGAGTTGTGAAAATTCATCAGACTTCAAAATTCTTAAGTTTTTTTGGTGCCCAGCCCAGTCTCAAGAGACAACTGTCATGAGCCTTGAGATACCACTTACGGTACAAGAAAACATATTTCTAAGCAAACGTATGAATAAGCCTGTCATAAGAGACCACCTGTCAGTAAAGACCACATGTGGATGGCAGATGGGACACGGGGTCTGTCAAGGCAGGTTTCACTGTACTCCCTGTTTTTATACAGTGGAACCTGTCTTAAAAGACCATCCTTTCATCCACTGAAATCTGGTCTTTAACCCTTGTGCTATCTTTAACAGTGTTTACTTGTATGTAAAGGATTATTTAAAAAATTGTCTCTCTGTGAGTAGTCCCTCAAGTTAGATGGTCTTTCAGGACACTTTTCACTGTATTTCATTGATCAAGCACTTATCATCTGAAGTAAAAATATTATATTTGCTGTTCAGATGGAACCTTAAATGGTGAGGCTCTTTGATATATGTTGGCACAGTAGAAACTCCTACTTTTTTTTTATGAAAATCCAGTTTGACTCTCTGTCTTAATTTAACTGATGAAAGTAACATTTATATTTATCAGAACACAATAAATATCCTATCTCAATATATTTTTATTTCCCCTGGTTTATAACATATTCATACAGTAGGACACTATCAATACCCCTAACTGGATTCCAACTTGTGACCCTTTGTCTTCTAGCTATAAGATTGAACACCTGGGCTATGAGTGGTTTTAATTTCATTTTCCTGATGCACAATATACTACTTAGTCTTTTCTTCTTTACTTTAATCTTCTCACAACATTGTTGTTGATTGGTAAAATTTCTTATCTTAACGAGATCGTGCATATAACAAAGCGAAAATGTTTTCAATTAACTGATATTACAAGTTCTCACCTAGACTTGTCAGTTTTTATGTAGCATCCTTCTATAAAGATATACATGTATATATCAATTATCTAGATGAGAAAAATCACCATGGCAACACAATTTCATGAAACTTGATAATAAAGCGATTTGATAATAAATTTATTAGCTTATGTTGGCCATCAATAGGGAAAATATTCAAGACATCAAATATTACAGTCTAACCAGTTGGTGGTGGGGTAGGGGTAGGTGTCTTATCAAGGTAAGTAGGTCGTATTGTTTTATAATGTCCTACTTAAAGGTACACTTGGACTCATTTAGCATAAATTTGTCGTACACAAGGTAATGACGGAATCATGTACAAATGGATATAATTAAGCGATTTACATATTAAAAGTGGTCAAATCAATGTTTAAATGTCCATGCTGGACATGTTTTGTCTGCGTAATTTGCCCTACTTATAGGCATCGGTCCTGTCCGTTAAAATGGTGGGAAATGAATACAACCTGTAAACATGTATTTTTGCTTTTTTAAACGACAATATCTATACATTGCGTGCATATTTCTTTGTATTTTATCAGCAACATCCTCTAATTATATGCTGGTGCAAATGTGAAATTTCAATTTTTTAATTCTGTGAAGATGAAAAATGAGTCCAAATGTATCTTTAAGAATCTTTCACTTATATGGAGACATCAGTGTGTACTGATGACGGGCAACATATTTATACATTTTGCCTATACTCTGTACTTATGGTCATAGAGCAAGGAGGGTCTTTGACATGGGACCTCAATTTTTTCTACATGTTTCATTTGAAAGACAAGGGACTGACAACTGCAGTATGATTTGGATTTGAACCCATGAACTCATGTTCAGAAGGTGAACATGCTTACTACTAAGCCATGGTGGCCCCCTCAAGATAGGTTCTACTGTATTTCAGGTGAATGCTTCAACAGTTCCACATTCTTTTAAGAATACATATGCACTACAAGGAAAACCTTGTAAAGAAATTGATATGTAGTTTTCTTCCCTCTCCCATCAAATTTAAGAGGAGAAATACTCTCACTTCTATAGCTATTACCTGAAATAAAACCCCCATTATCTTAAAACAACCTGTTATGTTTATGGCTCTGTTGTAATTGGAATTTTCATAGTGGATCAATTTTCACAACTGCATGAAATTTCTCTTCAAAACTGAAAAAACATTCCTTATTTCAAAATAACATTTTGTTTTTGTTTTTTGCAAATCTAGGAACAGTCAGGATTGTTTGTTTGGCATTTGATAGTCTTCTAGTTTGTTTTTAGACGATGCGGGAGAAAATCTGAATAGCATTTTTCACAAAGAATCTTACGATAAAAATCATGAGTAATTTGTAAGAACATGAAAATTTGAAATTGATTATTTGATAAATTATCAGTTTAATTCAATTAATATTGTCACAATCTGATTAACATAATTCAAGTAAATTATATTTCTTCACAACTGACTGATTTTAAGGTAAAATCCACAAAATATGATAAAATTAACAAGAGGCCCAAGGGACCTTTACAGTCACCTGAGTAATGAATGGGGTTGAAATTTGCCCATGTATTAGTTTCTGAGAAGCCTTAAACGTAATATCCTATAGTAACATTATTGAAAATGTTTTACCCCAGGGCGGGGCCAAAAATGACCTCAGGGCCTTCTCTTGAACAAACTTGAATCTGCTCCCCAAAAGATGCTATATACCAGAAATCAACAGATTTGGTCTTGTACTTTCAGAGAAGATTTTTTAAAGCTGCAAAATTTTAACATTTTTGTCCTAGGGCGGGGCCATTTTTGACCCAGGGGGATGGTTTTAACAAACTTGAGTCTGCATCACCCAATGATCATCCCTAAGAAATTTGGTTGAAATTGGCCCATTGCTTTCTGAGATGAATTCAAAAAAGTTTATCCTGACAGATGACGACAGACTCAGGAGACCTAAAAGTTGTCACTGTGTGATTTCAATTGAAAGAAATTTTGTGATTAGGGTTCCTGGTCACTAATGTACCTGGGGTGAGGCCGTCAGGCTTATCAAAATTATTCCCATATCCAATAGGCTAGAGCCTGTGCTGGCAATAGACGAGAGACTAGATGAATTAATATGGGATGCTCCAGCCATTCAGCCACAGAGACCACTTGGACAAGAGTAAAATTGTTGCAGCATTTGGTGGTCGTAAAGACTTCCAGATTTTACTTTACGCCACACTGTGGGGAATTTTCTTCCTGCATGTATCTCACCAAATGGCTAAATTAAAGTACATGGAACAGTCTTGTTGAGGGATATCAGGTTACTGACAACTGGCAGGTGATTCTAAGTGCTTTAATCCCTGTTCACTAACATCTTCATTTCCATAGAGATTAAAATCTAGAGATGATGCTCAAGTGATAAGAGGGACTCCCCAATATCAGATATTATTGATTAACTGAGCATTTGAGATTAGATTTGAAGATTTACTCTAATGAATTCAAAGCAACATTAGTCTCCATGGAAACCAACACTGACCTTCAAACACAGACTCAAGAGACTTAAAACATCAAATATCAGTGTACAGTGAAATTAACCCTTTCAACCTCAAGTATGAAAATAGTATGCTCTTTTCTATGTCGTGGATCAGTCCATTGTGGTCTGAGGTGTTGAAAGGGTTAACAGATTCTGTTTTTCAGGATCACATAAAAACAAATTACTATTGTAAGGTCAAGTTTTAAGGTCAAGGTCACTAGGTCAAATGTCTTGGCGTGAAAATGTAACACATTGTATTCGATATCATGAAAAAAAAAGGGTCCGACCTGGTGGGTAGATAACCAGTGTCAATGAATGTGTTAAAAATAGAGTCCACCTAGATGGGTGGAAAACCAGTGTCGATGTATGTGTCAAAAATTAGGATCCACCTGGGTGGGTGGACAACAAGTACATGTATCAATAGATTGTCAAAACTAGAGTCCACCTAGATGGGTGGAAAACCAGTGTTGATGGATTCGTCAAAAATTAGGATTCACCTAGGTGGGTGAACAGCAAGTATCAATAGATTTGTCAAAACTAGAGTCCACCTAGATGGGTGGAAAACCAGTGTCGATGGATGTGCCAAAAATTAGGATCCACCTGGGTGGGTGGACAACAAGTATCAATAGATTTGTCAAAACTAGAGTCCACCTAGACGGGTGGACATCCATACAGTCTGTAGGTGAACATTCAGACAGAGGACAGACACATGCTTTTTTTATGTGTCACTCCGATTTTATGTCAACACTAAAATACTGTCAATTACACAAGAAATTTATTTCTTCTGAAATCAGATATAAATTTTGAAACTTCGTCCAACAGAATAAAAATCCCATCATACTCTCGATAATACATGTGCAAGTGAAAATACTTGATGTGTTAAAACTTTGGAAATCTTTACGATTTTCGGATTCAGAATCCTACTTATCTGTCTCGTTAAATTCACATAACATTTTACAGCAAACATTATGGAGCACCTGTTATATATCATAAACGACCCAGGATGAAATAAAGATCATTGCGAACTCTCGTTACCTCCTTACTGGAATATTTGTTAACATGATTTGATAAACAAGAACAACACAGAGAAAATGTGTAAAGCTAGCAAAGCTAGTATACTGCTAGACTGAAAATTCAGTGGTCTAGGGTTCAAATTCTGGCCACTGCACTATCTTGTTTCAGCCAAGTCATACCACAGAATAAAGAATACAGCGGAGTTGGTCTATAACAAAGTCAAAGGGCATTGACTTTTGACTTTGCCATTGGCAACCTTCGTTTTAAGTATCAGAATTTACTACATACTGTAAATCCGGTTTTATTCGCGAGGATTTTATTTTCGCGTAATTACGCGAGAGCACTTGCTCGCGAAAATAAATTTCTCGCTTAATATACAATTTTCAATAAAATGCTCAATACAACATAAACTTTGAATACTTAACAAGCAAACACGCGAAAATATAGTGTCACGAATAGTTGCATGGCTACCGATTCGCCAAAATAAAGTTACGTGAAAATTTCTGGATTTACAGTAGATAAATAGTAACTTTTTTCGATTAAGGATTTTATTCCTCTTCGTTATAGCACTGAATTCGCTTTAAGCCAATTTGTTATAGACCAACTCTACTGTATTTTGAAAAAGTATCAATTTAATGAAATCAACATACCCTTTTTATTTTCGATTTTCATTTTAAGCAACACTTGACAATTCTTTCAGTCGAATCGTTGTGGCCAGTTTTTATTGGTAGAGGAGAGAACTCGGTTACAGGAAGGGACCAATAGCCTTCCGCAAGTAAACTGTAAAATTTTCTTACATAATCAACTTATGTTCCAGTGAGGTTTGGATCCATGCTGACGAGAGGTGAATGACTAAATGATTTAACCCCTTCACCCCTAAGTATCAAAGTAGTATTACCTTTTTTATTGTGTTGGAGCAGTCTATTACAATCTGCAGTGAGGAAAGGGTTAAAGGGCACTGCTCTAGCCATTCAGCCATGGATCTAGGATCACAAATACAAGAAAAAGAAAAGAGAAACCCGTGTTCATATTAGACTTTGAAATTTGACTTTTCAAAATCTCTGGTCTACTCTCTTATATCTCATCTTTCTATGAGTAAAACAATTATTAACCCTTTCAACCCCAAGTTTCAGAATGATATGCTCTATTCCACTGTCTGGAACAGTCTATTTCGGTCCGTGGTGTTGAAAGGGTTAAGCATTAAAGATGAACACTTTTCAACAATTATTGATTTAAAAAATTGGGAAACACTTTCAACAATTATTGATTTAAAAAACTGGGGTCTTAAATTGCAGGCCTTACTGTAAAACCAGCTGCCCTTATAATATTCCAATGGAAATTTTTTTTGCATTGAAAAAAATGGAAGTAAAATCAGTCTTATCATATATTCTGAGTTTACATATTTTTCACTTGATTTTACGACTCTTAGAAGATGATTCAAAGTAAACAGAATCAGCTGCTTAAATGGAGTTCCATTTTGCTTGTCAAATTTTGACCTTATCTTCAAGATCTGTAAATTCTTAAGATAATTCTTAAGATTACCTTAACTATCAACCTGTTCCAAAAGCAATTTTTCCGTTGGCACTATCTCTAAGAACATCTCTCCGTTTCTCTAGTCTTATAAGTTTTCTGAAGACAAATTTGTTCCATCTTTTACCATCTCTGAACTTTAATTTACAATGGGCCATCATTTGCAGCTGCATAAGCATGTGTCATCCCTCCTTATTAAGTTTTTGAGGGAAGTACATGTAATTGTTACAGATTAAGGGAGGTTTGATTTTTAGGTTGTTGTTGTTTTGTTGTTTAACGTCCCACTCAAGAATTATTCACTCATAAGGAGACATCACCGTGTGACACGGGACCTCAGATTTTACTGTCTCATCCGAAAAATAGGGACAGCCAACCGCGGAGTGGATTCGAACCCCAGACCTGTCTTGAGAAAACACTGAAGTGAAAGACCACCTGTCATGAGAGACCACTTTTAAGCAACATTTTAAAAGAAATCATATAAATAAAACCTGTCATGAAAGAGCACCTGTCAGGAAAGACAATATTTCCATGGCAGAAAGGGTGGTCTCTAAATACAGGTTTCACTGTACTACCTCATGTTTCAATGAAGTCTCATTCAAAAGAGGGAGGGGGAGGGAGGCATGAAAAATAAAATCAAGGAAACATGTACAGTCTAACCTGTTTTAAGAGACTGTCCACGGGAAGGAGAAAAAAGGGTCACTTATGACAGGTGGTCTCTTAATTCAGGTGATTTATATAGGAAAATAACATTTTGGGAATGACTCATTTAGGTCACATAACACAGGTTTTCCTTTAATTCAGTGGGTTGCTAAGGCAGGTTAGACTAATTACTTTGTGCTGTGACATGGAAAATCGATTTTAATACATGTATACAGTGGAGCCTCATTAATCCGGACACTATCGTTCCCAAGCAATTTGTCCGGATAAATGAAGCGTCCGGATTACTGAAACATACATATCATAATGAATAATGCAATTTGAACATTTTGTTCCCTAGAAATATCGTCCAGAAGGTGAAGCATTGGGATTATTGGCGTCCGGATTTATGAGTTTATGAGGCTCGACTGTACATGTATATGATAATGTATTCCCCTGGAGGGATTTTATTTTTGATGAACAAGGGAGATAACACTATTCATATTTAATATTTAAAAGCTAATGGAATTTTCAACATACTGACTATATCAATTTGACAATTCAGTCAATTGATGTTAATTCAAATTGAGACCAAAAAACTTACTCACATTCTTGCTAAAGCGATAAAGAAAAGATATTAAACCTGACAGAAATTTTACAGAAATCTGTTTATTCAGGATGGAAAAATCATTAAAAAAAACCAATACAATATGCTAATGGAATTTTCGTATATCACATTGACTTTTCAGCTAGTTGATTGTGATTCGAATTGAAACAAAGTTATTTCATATTCACGTTAACGTGATGAAAAAAAGGAAATCAAACCTGACACAGATTTTCCAGATATCTGTAGAAAGTACTCTCTTGGGGGTTCTGATACTGGGCAAAACATAGAAAACGGGATTTTTTTTAATTCTCTCAAAATAAACTTTTGTTTTAAGCTGTATCAATTTACTATAGGGTCTTATCAGAATTAATGAGATGATAGGGATAAATCCAACGGTTTTATTATTTTACACTTCACTCGCATGGCAGGATTCCTAATTTTTTATCTCTAAAGAAAACAAGCATGATAAACAGATCTAAAATTGACAATTAAATATAGGTTTATCTCCAAGTCAGTGTTGTAGACCTCAAAAGAAAGTTTCTTTTTTTAGCTGAATTGAAATCTTTAAATTTCAAGGGTCACTGATACAAACAAATTTATGTCAGGCCTCTGGCATCAGTACTTTTAGGGGTGTTGGGCATCTTTGCAACCCAAGGATAAGGAAAACGAATCAGAACCCTGGCTCACGAAGACGGGTGTTGGGATGAGCAAAAGAACGGGAACTTGCCAGAACCGAATTTTATATTAGATAGTTCAGACCAGACAAAGTCCTCCATTATATATACATGTATAAGCATGATGCAAAATATTAGAGCTTTATCTTCAGAACTGCAGGAGAAGATAGCTGGACAAACCATATCTATACAACCATGGGGGAATGGACAACATACCCAGGCCACAAAATAACAGAAATCTTCGTAACCTATTTAGAGATTGCGCTAAAAAGAGTGATCGTAACCTATAGGTTACCATAGCTGTTGTGAGGGGCCAGGACATTGTTGTGTTACAATATATTGGGCAGTGACTTAAACTTAACCCCATTCTTTCGCTGCAAACTGATTAACTGTGAATAGTCAGATAATGGTTGTTCATTCATAACTAATGACAAAGCAGTTTGAAAATGGCATCTGTAGAGCTGGGTGTAAGATTTATCCATAAATTCTTTTAATGTTAGGTATAAGCCTAGTAGTAGTAGGCTTACTGGGTCACAGTGGTCGCAGTGTTTGGGCTGGGAGAAGCATTACTTGTACTTGAGCTAAATGTACTACCGTCAGTAGAATTTGTTTTTACAAATTTATTTTTAGCCCAATCATGCAAAGAACCCAACTGAACATGCCTGGCAATATTTGATTTGTGGATATATTCCACACCATCTACATAAGCCATTATACCGTTCACCACAGTGCCACTAATACCCCTCGATCGTGCTTCTAACCTAATGCGCGTTATATTTTCTGAACATATTTGACACTGAATTTTTGCAATTTTATAAGTGGTGTCGTCCATTTCAACTGTAAAATCGTCATGGAAATCCTATGATTTAAATGTTTTTATTGACACACTTTCCTTCTTCTTTGGCTTCGCCGCCATTTTGTTTCTGTTGCTATGGAGCTTACAGTGTAAATCTTACATTGTGGAGGAGGAAACTGAACCGGTCATGCACTGTGTTGCGAGCATATTCGACATGCATAAGAGGCTAGATGTTTTGTATAAACTCTTTGTAATAGGCTTTCGTGTTTAACATGATGTGTCTGACATCATGTTCTACATAATATGAACATCGATCGGCATGTTAAATTTCTACAACTTTTATTAGAGATATCATGTTTTTGTTGGTTAGCGGCTAGCCGACAGCTCAGTGTTAAGGCATACAGTAATGTTAGGCTGTTGCATGCGGGAAGCTTCGGAGATTATGGCATCGATGTCTGATGATGAATTGAAGGAGAATTGATATGAAATCAAACGATGTCAAACATGGTGCAAATAAATTGTTTCAAAATTAAAATTTGATTAGAAAATTCCACTTTTTTTTGGAAATGTATGAAACATTAACATAGACGGTTGTGGTTGTAGAGACTCGAGAACGGAGAGGGGGTTACGTGATTTTAAGTTGTCGTAACCTCCGCGTAACCTGAACGACCGCTCGCGTGTTATTTTGTGGTCTGCATACCAATGGAAATAGCAGAGTGAATCAATAATCCCCAGCAAACTGTCAAGGGGCATAAAAATCAGTAAACCTAATGGATGTTCACATCATACTTGCCAACCTTGCAAAATTTCTATGGGAGAGATTTTTCAATTTTATGTAAGAGCTAGACTCTAAATTTTACTAAGAATCATAGGAAAATTTAAGTTTTTCATGGGGGAGACATGCATTTAATTGTAAGAAAAATTTCACATGAAAAATAAGGAGTCTCCTTGTTCATGGATTGAGTTTGCATGTATGTCCCAAAACTTAAAAGATTATCAAGACATTAAAAATGAAGGGAGATAACTCTAAATGACACTTTCAAACCTGCACACTGTGTTTATATATATATATAGACAATTTATGAGAGAGGTCCAACATAATGGACAAGATTTATGAGTAAAAAACTAGCAGCTATGAAAATTGATACTTTAAAATGGCCATATATCAAGTTTTGTCATGATAAGATGTGTAATTTATGCTGTATTAAACACAAACCAGATAAAGGGAAGTTGTCAAACTGGTCTGTCTGGGCTATATCAAATCAAGGTCACTTTGGTCCAAATTTTAGTAACATCCTAGCAACATCTAAGTATCACTGGGAGACAAAATTAGTTCTTGATCTACTGGAATGACCTTAAAATTAAGTTGTGATATTTTATGATGATGTGTGGGGCCGATGTGGCCTAGTGGTTAGCGTGTTTGGCTCCGAATCCAAGGATCACGGCCAAGACATACCGTGGATGGCCGTCCCTGTTTTTTGGGTGATACAGTAAAAAACGAGGTCCCATGTCCTCCCTGCTCTACGGCCATAATTACTGAGCATAGGCAAATTTTGTTGCCCTTCACCGACACACGGTGACTTCTCCACATAAGTGAAAGATTCTTGACTGGGACGTTAAACCACAATACAACCAACCAATGATGATGTGTGAATCATAAGTCAAAAGAGCTGCAGGTCATGGGATTGAACCTTAGAGGAGCTAGGCCACTGGCTTTTACTATCCTTGGTATGAGACAGTAAAACCCATGCTCTCTGTCACAGTAAGTGTTGGCATGTTAAAGTAACATCACTGCTAAATGGTCGTAAGCAATGAGCATAGGCCAAATTTGTAATCAGCAGGACGCACCCAGTAGTTAGCCATTGAGTAATTAATATATTTTTTATGATTTGGTATAAAATGTCGTTATTGGCTAATTTTCTGACTAATAGATTTTATTTCCAACATATAAAAAGGATCTTACATTTATATGGAGACATCATCGTGTGCCGGTGAAGGGCAACAAATTTTGCCTATGCTTAGCACTTATGGCCTTAGAGCTGGGAGGGTTCTTTAACATGCTGACACCTACTGTGACATGGTACCTCGGTTTATACTGTCTCGTCTGAAAGACAGGGACCATGGCTTTGTCTCCAACCCCAGACTTCACCATCTGAAGTCAAACACACTATGCACCAGGCAGCCAAGTGTCTCTGGTATCTAGTGACATCTCCGTGTGAGTCCCGAGTCTGACTTAAACAACAAAACAAACAAGTCATCAATCAGTAGTGGTTATATAGAGTTGTTGTTGATGCGTTGTTGTTTAACGTCCCACTCAAGAATAATTCACTCATATGGAGACGTCACCGTGTGCTGGTGAAGGGCGACAAATTTTGCCTGTGCTCGGCACTGCTGGTCGTAGAGCAGGGAGGGTTCTTTATTGGCCAACACCTACTGTGACACGGGACCTTGGTTTTTACTGTCTCATCTGAAAGACAGGGACGGCCAACCGCGGAGTGGCGCTGCGGGAATCGAACCCCGGACCCTTCGATTCGAAGTCAAACACGCCAACCACTCGGCCACGGAGGCCCCGATAACATAGAATTATAGACAAATATACATGTACATAAGCTGTAATGTTTGTATACTGTGGTATTTCTGTATTAATCTGTCAACACTATAAACTTTTTTATTCTGTTGACAAACTTTCAAAACTTTGCTCGAGCTGTCATAAAACTCTAATAATTTGCATGAATGCTTTTGAAATTATTCACATAGGTAGGTTGAAAATAGATTTTAAAAAAAAGAAAAAAGATAAGGGTAGTGAATGTACCGCTAATCTGCCTATTTAACATAGAAATTTTAGAGAATATTTTCTTTTTGCCAACTTACAAAAACTTTGTTGGGTCATGAATTTTTAGTTATTTATTTCTTTAGTATGTATGCTCTTTTGGGGTACTTTCTACCGGGGAAATATATTAATCAGCACAATAAGGCAACTCCATAGAATGAACACCTGAACTGACATATCCCAGGTGAAGCATTGTTTGGTTATAAATTCAAATTTTTTTTCTCAAAATACTATACACTGAAAATAAAGGTATCTCACCACCAAAGCAATACAATATTATCAGAATGCCTAAACATATAAAGTCAACTTCATATAAAATAAAGTTGAGGGGAGCAAGATATTTATCTCCTTATAGCTGATCTTTGATCTTCGTTATTGGTATGGTACTGTATTGTTGTTTAACGTCCCACTCAATAATATTTCACTCATATGGAGACGTCTCCGTGTGCCGGTGAAGGGCTACAAATTTTGCCTATGCTCGGCACTGCTGGCCGTAGAGCAGGGAGGGTTCTTTAACGTACCAACACCTACTGTGACACGGGACCTCGGTTTTTAATGTCTCATCCGAAAGACAGGGACGGCCAACCGTGGAGTGGCGCTACGTGGCTCGAACCCGGATCGTTCGATTCGCAGTCGAACATGCTAACCACTTGGCCACAGAGGCCCATCTTCGCTATTCAAAATTACAAAGCAATGCATGGAAACTGCTGCAAATCTTCTCATAAGCACCAGTATCTTGTTACATGCGATCTTGTTATTTGCCTTACATGTGATATTGTTATTTGCAGAGTTGACTCAGTATTTGTGTGTATTGTGTATTATTGGTTGGTTGGTTGGTTGGTGGGTTACATTGTTGTTTTACATGTACGTCCCACTAAAGAATCTTTCACTTATACAGAGATGTTACAAACGCAAAAAAATATGCCCATGCTCAGCAATTATGGCCACCGAGTAGTGAGGGTGACCCATGGGATACTTGGTCATGTGAACTATACAATAGGCTGTGAGCTCTTCGCACATCATCTATGGAAAGTGTTTGGTGAGCAAAAACCTCACAAGATATATGTACGAGCTAAGCCAATGGCATGGCATGGCAAATCCTCACCAAATGATACCAATGCATGCACACACAAATGCAGCCCAACATAGCGGCTACTACAGTCTGTAGGAGAATTGTGACTTTCCTGACTATTGAACAACAGATATACCCATACTGCAATTACTGACAACCAATCAGACTTCATCTTTCCTGATCCTAATACAGACAGCCAATCAGATTCTTTTAATTAATACAATCGCAAAAGAACCATTTCATTCATACAATATAGATAGTACTATACAGGTTGTCTGCATTCCATTCTTCATCCTCCATTGTAATTTTTCTGTGTATTTTGTCTTATTGATTGTTTTTTTCCTCTTAGATGCTATCATCCATAATTGACTGATACACAGACAAAATATTGGTTCAGTCAAATTATGGACGTCTAAGTTGTATTCACTTCAATACATCATCGTTATAAAACTATTAATCATTTTTTATGAGCATGAGGCTACATTAGGTTAATAAATGTCAACTGAGAAGATATCTATCAACATCCAAACACAAATCACTTCAAAAAACAAACAATGACCGAAATGTGTTTTTTAAATGCTGATGCCCTTCTCAAACGGGCCCTTGTCGGTCATATCCCAGAAGATACTCAATATATAAAGATTTTTTTCCTTATTGACCTAAACAGCAAAATCAAAAATCTGATTGCTTTTTTTCTATTTACCTAAAGAGTAACATAAATGTACAAAATCTGTGGCTTAATTGCGAACTGGACATTCAATATTGTCATAATTTTTAAGAGCCTGATGGAGGACAAACATCTCATCTGCTCTTATTATTAATATCCCCGTTTTTTCTGTTTTTGTTATTCAGTCAACAAGTCACATGACATCTTCACTGGTCAATTCATAAAGGAAACGAATGTTCTTCTCCCACTCGACACAAATCCAATTCGCTACATCAATAATCTGTGATTGTTAAGCCAGAGAGAGATTCAACAAGTCATGTCAGCACTATCAGCAACAGTAATTGTTTTGACAAAGTATCTGTTGAAAGAGTAAAGGACTGATTAATAATATCTTCCTATGATTTATTGATCAGGATGATAATCAGCTTGTTGAGACCACACGAGTGCTTGTCATTAGGGATACCAATAGTGCCACAATTGGGAGCATCAGTTATTCGAGACTAACAGAGTCATTCATTATTATCACTGTGGGCTTATGAAATTACATCCAGGGAACAAGAATCGCGTGCTGTACCAGACAAGCCTGTGTCGAGTCCTAGACAGCAAATCGTGACTTTTAGTTGGAAATTCACAATCCCACATGAGTTATTATACAAGTAGTTATTTTTCACAAATAGTTACAAGCACTTTTTATCAAACTATAGAGATTATAAATAATGCAACACTCTATTTTCATTTTTTATGAGCATGAGGCTACATTAGGTTAAAATAGAGTGTTGCATTATTTATTTCTACAAGGAAACTTCCCTCTGGAGGACATTGGATTATATTTATAGAGATTATATTAAGGCCATATTATATCAGATAGAGCTTTTACTAGGAGATATTTGTTTTGCTTTGCTTTTATTCCACACTTTGACCCTTTTTTATACAATGGCAGCCAGAGAGTGGAGGAGAGAACCCCATGACAAATGTACCCGAGAAGAGATCAGCAACCATCGGCAAATATACTGGCAACCTTTCTCACCTAAGCAACTTGGGTTCCAGCAAGGCTCAAACCAGTGCTCACAATGATGAGACTACTAAATGGTTCAAAACGTACATCCCTAACAGTATGGCCACAGAGGACCTCTTGGAAATGTTGGTCCCCTTGTAGCTTGACAGAGCTTTTTTTTAAGGAAGTATATGGTCCCCTGCAGATTGTAGGCTTGGCATCATTTGGCAGAGCCTTTCTAGGAAGTATATGGTCCCTTGCAGGATGTAGACTTGGCATCATTTTGCAGAGCCTTTCTAAGAAGTATACGTTCCCTTGCAGGCTGTAGGCTTGGTATCATTCGGCAGAGCCTTTCTAGGAAGTATACAGTCCCCTGGAGGCTGTAGGTTTGGCATTATTTTGCAGAGCCTTTCTAGGAAGTACAAGGTCCTGCAGGCTGTAGGCTTGGTATCATTTGACAGAGCTTTTCTAGGAAGTATACGTTCTCATGCAGGCTGTAGGCTTGGCATCAAGTTTTTCTAAGAAGTATCTTATCACTACCAGCCTGGGCATTGCATTTGTAATCTACATATCACCGAGTGTCATTTAACATTTGTACGAATGTGTAATCATGAAAATTGATGGCAAAATGCAAAATCGGCTGTCATTGTGTCATTGACCAAAGCTTGAAATCTGCATAACAGACTTATCTGGCTATTGATCTGATGGTCAATCAAAAGTCTTGGTAAATACTGAATAATATTGGTCAACAGAATAAAAGCTGGGCTAAAATAGCCAGTATCGGTCAGAACATTGCATTCTAATAGATGTGTGGAGCTGGCATTAGACAACACAGAAACATAGAATAATCTAAGAGTAAAATTCAATGTAAAATGTATTCACTTTTTGTTGTATTGTTTTGTAATGTCACACTCGAGTATCTTTCACTCATAAGGAGACGTCACTGTGTGCTGATGAAGAGCGACAATTTTTGCCTATGCTCGGCACTGCTGGCCGTTGAGCAGGGAGGGTTCTTTAACCAGTGCCAACAACTACTGTGACAGGGGACCTTGGTTTTTACTGTCTCATCTGAAAGACAGGGCCAGCCAACAGCAGCGTGTCACTTAGTGAATTGAACCCCGGATCCTTGGATTCGAAGTCAACCACGCTAACCACTCGGCCACGGTGGCCCCGACTGTTTGCTGTATTGTTTTGTAACGTCACACTTGAGTATCTTTCACTCACATGGAGACGTCACCAAAGCCGTTGAAGTGTGAAAAATATGACCTATGTTTGGCACTTTTGTCCATTGAGCATCATGGCCGATGTGGTCTGTTGGAATAGGTTCCACTATACTAAAACACAAACACTTAACACTTTGATATCACTGTAACCAACTTACTTGTGCAAAGCCAGCTAGAACAAAGAATATAAGAAGAACATGGACATTCCCAAACTTCTGACAACACACAGGGTCCGGGCAACAAATCCATCCGCAAGATTCAATTTTCGAATTACTCTCCACACTTTCCGGAGCCTGACAGGCATCAGAACTTCTGTCCCTTTCCGCTGAATTCTCCTTAGTTCCAGCCATTTGGGAGGAGCTAGTTTGTTTAACTTTGATCAGTATGTCATGCCATTATTGATACTCCTGTAGTATTTTATAGCCGGATCTTCCTCAGACAAAGTTTGTTCACCTTAAACTGATCATGTGGAAAGATGGCTTACTTTGACACCTTTAACATGTATAAAGTAAGTCACTTCTAATCCACAAAATAAAGACTTTGTTGATATGTTTTTATCTCTATATCCATAATGGGTGTTGAAATATAAGTACAATATTGTACACATAAAAAGCTGGTCGGACTGACGGATATCAAGTTTACAATACTCCTTTCTGACGATTCTGTACCATTTTAATGAAAGCTTTATCTAACGAGTGTAATCGTACACACAGGAAACTCCAAGAGACACAAAACACGACAGTTTCCGGAATTTTTAATTACGATTCGGAAACTAACATCCTCGTTTGGGAAACTTACATCCTCCTACGTTTCATTTATCCTGTGTCAAATCGTATTTCCAAGAAGAGAATGATTCTGTATAATGTTGCAAGAAAGAGAATTTCTGCCGTAACAGGTATCGAGTTAAACGTCAAACAAAATATTGTAAGAAGAAGACTTAGGCCATAACGGGTATCGAGTTAAACTTCAAACCATACTCCGCACTGTATGGATTGGTCATGTAAGAAAAACTCACTCTTATATAATGTAGCAGCTAATTAATTCTAGGCCACATGGGGATCCCTGTTGTAACATTCATGTGCATGCCTCGAATTTAAATAGATTCCGGTTTTCTCTGAGATATCAAAGTACTGACTATTGACTTTTAAGTAAAGATTGCTAGATGCTATATAGTTTATGACCGTAAATGTAAAAGCAAATTACGCATTTGTGATCGAAGGGATCAGATTTAATAATACATGACGATGACTATATTTTCCCAGGAGCCATCCCACAAACCCACATTATCAGTTTATCCAATATTCAAATGAATTATCATCCTTATTTGGTGAACATCCATGTTATATACTGTCATCATAAGAGTAGTGCATAGCATGCATGGATCCAGGATTTTTTCCAGGGTGTGTGTGTGTCCAACTTGAGATAATGAAAAACCCAACCCTGTTAAAATGAGAATCAAATTATAATTGACCAATGGTGGTACATGTACATATTTTGCCAATTCCAGTATGTGTGTGTATATGTCTGTTCCAGGAATAATGAGGCGGTTTACCTAATAAAGCAGTCTTCCTTGTAAGGTGGTTCCCTTGATGAGATGGTCTCGTGTCACAGTACGGTACGTGTCTTGCACATTAAAGAACACTCCCTGCTCGACCGCAGTAAGTGTTGTGAATAGACCAAACTTATAGCCCTTCAATCGGCATATGGTGACGTCTCCATATTATTGAAAGACTTTTGAGTGGAATATTAAACAACGAAATAACCAACCAACATGTGTCGAAGGTTGATTATTTATGATGCTTATAGTAGGTCCAACATGTTGTTGTCATTGTAATGTTGTTTAACGTCCTGCTCAAGAATATTTCACTCATATGGAGACGTCACCGTGTGCCGGTGAAGGGCGACAAATTTTGCCTATGCTCTGCACTTATGGCCATAGAGCAGGGAGGGTTCT
>JACSZP010043561.1:180-12396 GCA_016161895.1 Pinna nobilis | reverse complement strand
TTTACTGTCTCATCCGAAAGACAGGGACAGCCAACCGCGGAGTGGCGATGCGGGAATCGAACCCCGGACCCTTCGATTCGAAGTCGAACACTCGGCCACGGACTCCCCTGTACGTCCGTGGGTGTGTTAACAATTACTAAGGACCGGATGAGACTAACGTACATGCATATTGTATTTCCGTGTTTGGTTGATCCTACTATTAGTTTGATATTAAGTACCAGGAGAGGTGTACTGTTAAGGAGGTACCGAGCCTGCTTACTGCCAGTAAATTACAAACTACAGATGCAAATTCCTGTATATTTCCAGAGTTAAATATATAGTGTAATTCACATAGATCGACTGCGCGATAATTGATTTCTATATTACATTTTTTTTTACCGACAACTTGATCAGAAGTATAGCATACTCTGAACTTTTGGTACTTATTTTGTAGACATATATCTACCTTATGATTAAATATTTTTGTAAACGTGGAATGATAATTTTATCTGCGATATAAAAGAATCACAAACCTCAGAAGATAATATCTGAAGTCGTGGCATGTTCATCTCTTTCAAACTTATCTCGTTCTACGCGACACTGATAATTAAAAGCCCATTTTGTTTCATATTTATAGAGCAGAAAGCTTTGTGCAATTTATATTTTACAAGCTATAGAATGAATTTTAGACCGATTATGTAAATGCGTAATTATTTTTTATTTATTTACATCAAATGGAAATTAAATTCATCCTTTACTTATTTATTATATAATTAAATGCTAATATCAATTTACATTTACGTTGGTGTCTATCCAACTCGGTACAAATTCGTTACTTTTCTGTAATACAGATCTGAATAACCATTAGAAACCTTTAAGAAACTACAGAACTATTGAAATAGTCAGTGCAAAAGACGCATTCTCAATGATACTAAAAGAGTGAAGTTGCTCATAGAATATAAAATTGCAGATTTTAGTAAAATGATATAATACAGTGCATGAAATGGAAATTTGATAAACAGAGAATTAGGCATGAATTTATGTCATAAACGTGAATAACTGTGAAAGACAATATATATAACGCTGAAATAATGATTAACTAGGTCTGAGAGAGCCGCTGTGCCTATTCTAAAGTGTAAAACTGAGCGGATTCTAACCCACTTCCCTACGGACAGAAGGTGAACACGCTAACACTTCGTCAAATATTATATCTTTTTGAGTTTCTACCTTGATTAAATAAAGAGTATTTGACGATGCCGCCCTTCCTTATATACATTTCATTGGATTTGAAGTTAAAAGATTAGTGGAAAGAGTAATAAAAGTTTCGAACAAACAATGTTAAATATCTCGAAAACTGAACATCTGTTCATATTTCAAAACTGTATCAATGTCAACTTATTGTATTCCAAATATAGATACATGTAGATCTATATTTGTACCTGACCTTGATGTAATGCATTTCTGGCCTAATGCTAATTGAATCTGACATCTCTAAAAACTTAGGATATTTATGAAAGTTATGTAATACTGCGGTCTGAACTCTAAAACAGAATATGTGATTTAATGTCAAAACATTTACAAGGAAACATGTCGATCTGTCGTTATGCCAATCTCTGCCTTTCTCTGTTTTTCTAAATCGTTCTTCTACAGTCTGCCTATACGTGACTCTAGCTCTCTGTCTCCCTTTATCTGTGTTTCTCTCAGTCTTTCGTTCCGTCTCTCTTTCTTCCTCGTTTTCGTCCTTTTGCATCTCATTTTATTCTTTCTCTCTCATATGCTGGCAAGAAGGATGGAATTCATAATGAAAACTTTGATGTACGATTACATGTCAATAGATCCTCATTTAGACATTCTGTCTCTCTGTCCACCAGTTAGTTGCCACATTTTTCCACTAACCTCCTTTTTGGTATACCATGCTATGATTGCGCATTATGTATATTTACTATAGTGGAATGCTTATTCAAATCTATGTCCAATTCTATTTTAAAAATAGTGTTACGAATTCTTTTAGACTTTGTTTTTTATAAACTGCGTAATTGTAAATGCCATAATAACATAGTCAGTTGATACTTTCAGAGGTAGAGGCTAATATCCATTCATATATAAATATATAGATAATTTGATGTTATCGTGTTATACAAGGATTTATCAAAATGACTTGTATAGCAAATGTCTGCGGTTGGTAGTTTTACGGATTTAGTAGTAGACATCGAGGAATCCTGATAGCATTAACGCCATAATAAGCAAAACTAGTTCGTCTATCAGGCCAATTTGAAGATTTGGAAATATCAAGTTATTTATGTCTGTAATTCATAAATGTTACTTATGATGGAATTTCTATAAATTGACCTACGGCAAAACTGTTGCTTGAAATCTATAGAATGTGTGTCTCCCTCAAGCTACATATGTTGCAGCCATCATTGGAGTACTATTATCAATATGGAGCAACTGGTCCTTTTTATAAATCGATTTAGATGTATTTAGCAGCGTACAAGCTCTCTTTTCCATATGACATGATTTGCTTAGAGAGAAATAAATGTTTTAAATATTTCAGCCACACGTTTACGCTACAAACCTTACGTCACTACGCTTGATAGTGCGTGTGTTTGGTCTTTTAACAAATGCTGGTTATTGCTTCTCATTCCTAACTGAGGCTTCAGGGTGTCAGGAGAAAAACTAAAATTTCATAATATAGATTTTCAGTGTTTTATTTGCAAATTAATACATACTTTTTTATTTTTATATACAATTCAATAATCTTAAAAAGCACTCGTATCAACACAAGTTTAAATTTGGTTTAATATGTCTGGAATAAATAATGAGATAACCATTACTGCACAAAGCAGTAATACTTTTGAAATTATCAACAACTTCAACAACGGATAGCTTTGGGATACCGATATTATTTTCTTATTCTTAATTATGTTATGTGTGTCTTAGCATGAAGTAAATCAGCTTCGACCCAGGGAAGTAGCCATTCATAATTACATCGAACTGTCAGCCGATTGGTTATATTGTTGTTCAATCACACTCAAAAATCATTCACTTATATGGAGACGTAAATGCGTGCCACTGAATTGCGGTAGATGTTGCTTATGTCGGCATCTATAACTGAAAAGTAGGGAGGGTTCTTTAACGTGCTAACACCCACTGTGACATGGGACTTAACTGTCTCATCCGAAAGACGGAAAGCCAAACGCAACGTGGCTTGGGCTCGAACCCCGTACCTCATGATTCGAAGTCGACCATGCTTACCATTAGGCCACGGTGGCCTCTCGAACTGTCGGTAATGTTAATTTTGGTTTAATATATAAGATCTGACGCTACGTTTTACAATCCCGGACGATGACCTCTTTGATGTATAGTTAACAAGCCAAATATTGATTTCCAAATTGTTTGTGACTTGTGATTGTAATAAAAATAGTAATTATCTTTATCAAACAGTTTTACGGGCTAAAACGAGTAAAAATAAATTTGATGTTGAGAATATTAACTATTTTATCTGGCCAAACAAGACAAAAATCTACATCTTACCGTATCGATATTTCACAACTCTTAGTGTGAACAACTTTGTTCTGCTAAATCAAATTTCCCGTATTATAATCGGACATTGACTCAATTTCTGTAGAAATTTGAGATCAGTTCTCGCAGAAATTTGTTTTGCAAAAAATGGATCTTCAGTTGTTCTTTTTCACACTCCCAATATAAAGACCGCATGTTATATCTATGATATAAAGTAATCCTTTAAAAACGAACGATAATATATCGGATAATTTATTAAGATGCTATAAAGAATAATCAGTAGTGTTTGACATAAATTAAATTCAAAACTATTTTGCGATTTTCCGTACGAAAGAAGACAGCTAAAGGCATTTTTATTAACGTATATGACCTTACCTCCAGAGAGCAAATGATGAAAAACCAAGCTAGAGATTTTCAACTTTTCAAGTCCTGTATGCTACAAGTTAGGAATGAAAACGGATATTGAAAAACCATCGCAAATCAAACGATTGCAAAAAAATAAAGTTCCAAATTGACAGTATTTAGTTACTCGCTTTAGGTTTTCTAGTTTTATGTGTTGATGCTGGAATGCTGCTTGAAGTGCTGTCTTTTTTTGGGGGGGGGGGGGGTATCTTCAACTTTCATTTTTCCATTAATTTTCTGCCATTCTTGGTTTTATTTAATCAAATTTTAGCTAGTCAATACAGAAAAGGGTATGGTTTCTGAAAATATATCTTTCATATATAAAATTGCTTAGGATGTTTAGGAAGACAATGTGTGGGGAAACACAAACTCATAACTGTGAAGAACATTTTCGTAGCCTCTGCAAATGCAACATGGCGCCATAGTGAAATGGCAATATTGATTGAAGATGATATATTTTTATTGTGAATAATGCTGTTAAATCACTTCTATAACTTATACATACTCCGTGATAAAGGAAAGGTATGATAATTGTGAGTCTTAAAGTTATTATTTTGCTAGCAATTCTAAATATCTTAAAAGCATCGTGCGCATAAATTCTAGATATATTATATTCTAATACATGTTATTGTGCATGCATTGTGAACATTGCTGTTCAACATACCTGATATCATAAAAGTATTTGCATCTCAGTAATTTCCCAATTACATCTAATATAAAATGGCACTTGTATTGCAGTATATTAGATATCTGCGAATAGCGAATAAAAAAGAACATTTTATTTAAAGTATGGAATTCCTTCCAATGTGATACATCAAAATAGCGACTAAAAATCGTTCACCTTGGCTTGGATGACATGTTAATAGCAAATGTGTCTGACTGAAGCAAAAATAAACAGCAAAAAATACAGAGTTTTATATATTCACACGCAAATTTAGAATAAAAAAGTGCACTTTCATCGTTACGTATTTGATTCTCTCCTGCGTGTTAAACGGTCTATGATTTGTGGGTGTAAAATTACATGTAAGTGTTTTGTTGTTTTTACGTTGTGTAACCGGCCATATACCAATTTGTGTACTTTCTGTCATACGTTATGAAATTTTACAATTGGGGAGATATTTGGATAAATAATGAATTAGATTGCAGATAACCAAAATGGTCGAGATATAGATAAAGTGATACCATGTCCATATAGGCGAGGAGTTTAACATAATTATTTTTATTCTGTGAGGAGAAATGATGGAAAGGACGGGGAGAAACAAAATGCGTCTCCGTCTAATGAGAGAAAAAAATGTGTTGTATCTACCAGAGCTGCTAAGAGAAATTTATTTGTTGATAAAATGTTAAACTGTTTCCATGTGTACAGAAAGAGAAATCGACAAAAGCGTCAGAAAAACTCGGATCGTATTTGAAATTAGCTGAGTCAGCTTCCTGGTGTGCGTGATGTGCCTCACTTACCTCTAGAACAGAGAGCGACGATTGTCAGTGTTGGATCGAATTTCAAATCAATCAGACAAAAAATTGTATGAATTGATTTGTTTCTGAAATCCACACGGGTTATTATAACTTCCGCATTAGAGAAATATTATCCAATTAGCTGTATTGAATTTGTCCTTTGATTCTACTGGCATTTTAAGGTAACATTTATCATTTGGTAATTCCCAAAATATATTACATTTCACGAATGGATGTACAGATCAATACTTACCTAGCTTACTAGTAGTATACTGACACAGGTGGGGTCACCGGGACCTATTGCTTAGAGTATTGGCCTTGTAATCGAAATGTCCGGGGTTCGAGCGCGACCACGTTGCGATTAGCGACTATGTTGATCGCATCTGTCCAAATGAACTTGAAATAAAGGAATTCTTGGAAACTACCAGGTCTGCTTCATACTTTGACCTCTTTACGATACAAGAGGTGATTTCAACTTCCCCGTTGTGAACTTTCCATTTGTATGCAGTAATATTCCAATAGCGCCTGTACATGGAGAATACAACTCTCAGCTGAGACGATATTCTAGAGTATGTTTTTTCCTATCAGGATTTCCTTTATAGAGGGTTGCTGCTATCCAAAAAGCTACTGAGCCATAGGTATCTAATGGTTAGTTTTAAGTCATCACTTTGACTGTCATGACCTGGTTGACCGATATGGTATATTTGTAAAACAGATAATGAGGGATATGTTCCCCTTGCCGCATACCTGACCTCGTCCTTTTCTCGTTTACGATCACCGGATGAGACTATTCCCCGGAATGACAACAAAGGTGACGCGAAAGGTGCCGCAGGAAGAGCAGGAATAGTTGTCAGTGAGATTCCTGTTACACTATTTTTGGTTTTATACGTACTGTTGTGTCTATTGCTGTTTATGTTATTGTCTCTTTTTGTTTTGATCATGGTTTTATCTGTTTTTCGATTTTTACACTTTGAATATCCCCTTTATTACATCTATAACCAAACACATATCAGTTTCTACTGCATCAGTAGAGTTTAGATTCTAAAGGTCAAATCCGACCTATTGAAATTCATATAGCAAGAGCATAAATCTAACGCAACGGCAAAAGTAAATTCCTATCCGGATGATTTTCCAATGACATTCTACGCGCCAGCTATATACTTATTACATGATTATACTAATATTTGCTTGCCTTATATGGCAGGAATTTCACTTTCGATTACTGTGTGTGTGTGTAAAAAAAACTGTTTTGTATGTTTAACAGACTTCAACACTTTGACAAATATTTAGAAGTCCTGCTAAAATGTATGTCAAGGAGGAAAATCGAGTCAATCGAGACAGTTCTCGATCGCCTACATTTAGCTAGGAATTTTCGTCTTCAAGAGTCTTAATACATTCCAACATGTAAAGTGAAGTAACATGAAAAACGTTTACATGTTAATTTAGCTGATGTATTTGAGACAGGAGAATTTGGTACCTTTCACTTACTGATTTGCCAAAAACAATGCATATTCTTACTCACTGAGGAACTTTAAGAGACTTAGCAAACCTGTGGGTTTTCTTCAAGTTGTTAAGTTGGTTTAAATCAGTGGAATTCACTTATTAAAATCTTTCGGCGTTGATTATACTACAGTTGATGGAATGACAATACTTAGATTGTTTCTCCAATTATTCTCACAACGTAATGTTTGTTGTAGTGGCACTTGTACAAAGTTTTTATTAGCTTCATTCATCAACGAGATTTGCTCCGTTCTATTTTCATCTAAAGTAGTGTAATTTACTCGAATTTTATAGGTATTAGCAAATAAATTTCCTTTAACTTTTCAGTTTAATTCAAATACCGTTCAATTTTGGGCATTTTTGTATGCAAATGGTTGTTCAGATCCAGTTTTACATTTTCAATTTTGTAGCGGATGATTGATTCCTGGACAAAAAGATTCACATTGAATCAATCTCGGCAAATAAATGAAACTATTATTTTGCACAAGTTTATGATCATGCATTCTAAGTTTCCATTTTTTTAATGGTATGTGCCCGTAACAAAAGTACTTATCATGTAACAGTGTCGATAGATAGATAGATAGATAGATAGATAGATAGATAGATAGATAGATATGCATGTATTTCATATAAGATATTTCACCATTAGACATCCCTAATTACGAACAATTATGTAAATTCACAGTCCTCTTTGTAATCGAGATGGATTATTGATAGATTGTGACTCATAAAGCTGTAATTTAAATTTTGTCATGATAATTATGTTGATTTGAAATAAATCATCGGTTATATCTTAATGTTCAAAGAATGACTTTCGATGCGTCATTCCTTTATGCGTAAAAATGTTACACAAAGAGCATTAAGTGTCATACACACAA
This sequence comes from Pinna nobilis, assembly GCA_016161895.1. Taxonomy (NCBI): domain Eukaryota; kingdom Metazoa; phylum Mollusca; class Bivalvia; order Pterioida; family Pinnidae; genus Pinna; species Pinna nobilis. Next base: position 4,660 of record JACSZP010043561.1, on the reverse strand, counting down.
GGGAAATTACGTCCCTGCATTGCTTAATTGTAGTGCTTTGGCTACAACGTTAATGACTGCGCAATAACTCGTACCTGTGAATGAAAGTTATGACACAATGAACAAGTGTAGTCATAGTTGATCACTGATAAAACAATAACTAATGGAAAATGCATATCAAACGCCATTTAATTATCAATAAAAAGTTGAGCAGAGTCTTAGCGGCATCACTTTGCTATGAATTTAAAACCAGACCACATCTAGTTCATATGCTGCGATAAGTTTGATATTAATCTCGGTGACAAGGGATTTGGATTGTTATACTATGCTAGTGTACCCGGATAACAGTAATAAAACTCCTATCAAAGCCTTACTCACTAGGCTATTACCGAACAGAATTAACGTTTCAAATATCAGTGATTCATTGTACATCGATTTGGGGTGACATGACGCATACTTATTAAAAGGTAAAAGTTTCAAAAGTGATTTAACGCTGAGATTCACTGCATGGGAATCACCTGCACTAACGCCAGCGATCCCAATAAATAGAAATTGAGGTCGACAGTGCAATTCTAAGACTATCAGAACAGATAGTGTATGATGTTGTTTATCTTTTATGTGTAAAATTGTCAAATCAGATTATAAATAAATGCCACGTCGATATGTAGGTCCATGCCTGGTATGTAGGTTGGACATCTCAGCCATCTTCCAAAAAGACTAAACTGACAAGTCGAAACATAGCACCCCAGATACCACACATCTGCATCTACTTTATTATTTTTTACGGTTTTATAACATTCTGATTGCTTTGTTTTGGTTGAGCGTTATCTGATAACCAAACTAAGAATAACTTGTGTATATGCAAATAATGCCGATAAACGGATATAGGTTTCGCCCATGGCTGACATTAAGGACCAGAGAACAGGAAGGGACTTAACATACGAAAAACTGTGAGTTGGAACTTAAAATTGTTCCACCAGGATGGAATTGAAACAATTGCTGTTTATGTACTCGGCAGATATACGGATATCACATATTTTTTTAGAAATAAGTTAAAAAAAACATAGAATTAAAACTGGAATTCTCGCAATAGGAAGCAAACACTAAAAAATAATCATTACTCAGCGGATTATGCAGTTTTATGATTTGAGTTTGTCATTCTAGTGCAATTGTTTGGTGCAAAGACGACTGTATGAACTTTTTGCTGTATATTTCGAAGATCGATTGATACCAGCGTCTTTGTGTCTCTTTAGTTTGAACAAATTATAAACAGGATAAATATTCTACAGTCGTTGCAAGATTTCGAAGTCCACTATTTGTTCATGTCATTCTTGTAATCGGACTTGTTGTATTTCTTGTTCTTTCGTGCAAATCTCAAATAAAAAACACTTATATTCCTGTTTGAATGATTTACATTGTTCACTTTAAAACCCTGCTAGGTCTGTAAGAGTAAGAAGCCTAAAAAACAACTGACTTAACGTAATAACAGCCATCATTCTTCTTCATCATTAAACCCAACTAATCATGTAAAGTCTTAACTAACTGCTGCATTCTTTTAAAGTACACATGCACTTAGTGTCTTGACATATCTGCACCTATCAAAGTGACACGTGATCTTTCTAACATTTATTTTTCAAAACGCATACATATAACAATTTACCTATAGCTAGTTATTATCCAAGACAGTGTCTGTAAAATCTCATTCACACATCAAAGAAAGACACACACTGGAAGAAGAGATTGGTTATCCTTCATATCTCATCCAGAAAGTTGACCTCAAAATTCAGCTTAAATAATTGCTACTTCTTCTTTTTAATTGCAAATACTGTAAGGTTATTGAATCCTCAATCATCGGAAGGCACATTGGTGTCACCCTGTGAAGACTCAAGTTAATGTTTTGGTTGATGTATTTATGTACAAAAGTTTACTTTCAAACACGTGAATTTCTAAAAAGTTCAACGTCTGTAGTTGTAATAATGAAATGCCATCACCATCGTCTGCATATTTGTTGCCGCCCTTATTGTCTAAATCATCATCATCAGCAGCAGCATCAATTATTCCATACAAATTAACAAAAAATTATTTCTCTTGCAAAGAAAAATATTATTATGGAAGGCAGATGAAAGTTTTCTTTTTTATACATCTGTCTGCATAATATTTTTCGTTTTGTATCTACCGTCCGATATATTGAGAACAAAGGAGAATTAATTGTTCATTCAAATAATGAGTGTTTTCGAAACAATTGGGTTCAAATAGTAATAAAGTTATTTCGCCAGGAAATTGAAATCATTTGAAATTAAGCGTGATTTAGATTTATCAGGATTCAATATAAGTTAGTTCCACTGTACGTGTATTTTTCCTTACATGTATGTTTACATTTGACCGATCACTCATGAAGGCAGATCTTCATTCAATCCTACAATTTTTTTTTAATTTTGTTCTAAAATGCCGTGCTATGGTAGCATCAAAATCATTGGCGTTGGCCGCAACCATACATCTTCAATAATGTTCGCTCGTTACAATACATGTTCAACAACGTAGATTTGATTTTTTTCCTCTCCGCCGTATTATATATAGAGGACATTTTCTGTATACTGGAATAGCATTCCTTTTACATCGTGTCAGGCAGATGGTGAATATTTCATACTAGAGCAATGCATGAATATCAAATATGTAATCTTCTGCCACCCACAATGAAACACAAATTAAAAATAGTTATTCATTTAAAACAAAAGCAAATCTATTACATTCTATAATTTTTGTCACAGTATGTGAAAAGTATCCTGATTGACACCGTGAAGACTACAAAGTGGGCATTGACGTTGCATATACAGCGGAGCCCCATTAATCCAGACTATTTTGTTCCCAAGCAAATTGTCTGCTAGATGAAGTGTCCGGATAAATGAAAGTTTATTCTCATAATTGTCAATGCGATTTGAGAATTTTGCCACCAAGAATATTCGTCTGGAAGGTGAAGCATCCAGATAACTGGCGTTCGGATTAATGAATATATAATACAGTAAAACTTCGATGAGTCGAACTTCAATTACTCGAATTTCTCGTTGTGTCGAACTTTTCTCGAAGTTCCAAATAAATTAATAATTTTATAAATAATTATATATCAGGTTCAATATAAGCGGGTTCCTCTGTGCTTATATTGAAAAAAATGAACATGTGACCCATTTGCATAATGGTTTATCCTAATGGTATTGATCTTTTAATTGAATGATTGGTATATCTGTTTATTAATTTATTCATGATTTCCGTACTGTTACTTGTAATCGTGGTATTGGTAGCTAAATGTTACAGGGTATAATAAGAATGCATGACATTTTACAGATATACATTTGTATTTCTTTGAAAAGCGGATTTCAGAACTGCATTAAAAAATCATCAATTGAACGGCAGCCAACACAATTGCCATAAAAATTATGCAATACCAGAACCATTATCCACATTAGAACAAATAAAACTAAGAATTGTGTAACATGAACAATCTTAAACCGGAGATGATTCCAGATGCCCCGGATGGAAAAGAAACAGTCAGTCAGAAATAGTAATCTTGCGTGTTTATACTTCATATTTCAATTGATAACTAGTGCATTATTTACAGCAAGTAAAATAAAAACCTGTATCCCCCATGATTCGTTCGTATCATGATCAACTATTATATATACACTCATCGCCGGACTAGATATTCTAAATCAGAATCCGTATTTGGTAACATGCATCCTACATGTAATTCTTACCTGAGCTCACCTCAGAAATACGCAAACTTGAGAGTCGAGCAAACATTTTATAGCTACAAAAAATGACAGATTAATGTAAGAGAAAAGAGGCGGCTGGTTAATTAACATGTAATGGATACCCTGTGAACATGCAAGCAGAAAAATGCAAGTTGTTATCTTTGTTATCACATTGACGTCAGGTCTTGATACCTGGATACCTGAGATACCTGGAGAATAATCGGTATCAGGTGAGTCTTTTGTAGTTCTCCCACTGCTGTCATTAGATTTCACGCATATTCTCCAAATGTAATGTAGAGAGCACGAAAGTAGCAAATTGGTTTAAGTTCCAAGGTGAAACATTGTTTACGTTTTACATTGAAAAATAGATTCGTGGGGAGCAAACATATATAACAAATATCCTATGTATTGTTATCTATTCATTGTCCATTTAGTTATTTTAATTTTCAAATTATCATGCATTAATGACTCTCTTTACCATTTGCAGAACTTTTAAATATTACTGTATTTGTTAACCTTCGACCAAATAGCAAGTAATATTTCATAAGAACCTTGAACTGAACGATGACACTAATGTAAGCAATTAATGATAACAACATGCAATTGATTGAGGAAATCTGAACCTTAAAGTCAATAGTCACTCATATTTCTCTGTCAATCAATATACGTCATGCTCTGCAAAAGTATGCATAAAGGAGAAAGGATTATTGAACAGTGTGGTTCAATAAATAGGTGAGACAAATTAATATCCAAGA
>JACSZP010043560.1:0-12866 GCA_016161895.1 Pinna nobilis | reverse complement strand
TAAATTAGTTGATCGTTTGAGATGCATGTTTACATTTTTTCTTTAGTTCTATGCATTCACACAATCTAAAATGTTGCAATGCTTTTAAAATATCTTTTCAAATTGTGTTATAATGCTAAAATATCTTCAATAAACATATAGTGATTCATGCAATATCAACACTTTGAATTATAGATAAAAAGTCATAACCTAATAACTTTAGTTTTTCAGCTGACATCGTTAGTGAATGCAAACTCGACCTATCGCCACATTCCTGATAACGCCATATTTTGGAAAACAAAAGGAGGCGGTATAACGAGAGTAGACTGTATATGGATACGTCACCATTCGCTAGTGAAGGGCTATAAATTTGGTCTATGCTCGGCACTTTCGGGTCATTTAGCAGAGAGGATTATTTTTAAAACATTCCGCCACCTGTTGTGACACCGGACTTTGGTTTTGACTGGGTCATCCAAAGGAAAGAAAAAGTGAGCTATTGTCATCAAGGTTCTTGAACTTGGACTGCGTCTGATCTGAAGAGTCAAACACTCTGCGGTGGAGATAAAATTGACTTCTCACATGTGGGTCAAAAGTACAGTTGAACCTCGCCTTAAAGATCACCTCACTTAGGAGACTGTCTCACTTAGCAGACCTGCTAGGGCAATAAAACTCAGTCTGTTTATCGATCAAATATCTAAAGATAAATTTGGATTCATTTTTCATCTTCAGAATTAAAAATATGAAATATCACATTTGCACGGGCATATAATTGGACTATGTAGTCCATTGATAAAATACAAAAACATGCACGCAATATATAGATATCGTTGTTTAAAAAATAAAGAATACACGATTATGGGTTGTATTTCCCGCCATGTTAACAAACATGGTTGATGCCTTGTGAGTAGGGCAAATTATGCTGATAAAACATGTCCAGCACAGACATTTCAATGTTGATTTGACCATCTTTAACGTGTAAATTGCTTAATTATATATCCATTTGTAAACGATTTCGTCGTTATCTCGTGTACAGCAAATTTTTGCTAAATGAATCCAAGTGTATCTTTAAGGCTATGTTAACCTCACTTAGGAGACCACCTCATTAATCAGACCAGTTTTACCCAGTCACTTGGGTGGTCTTAATAGTGAGGTTCCACTGCATAGAGCAATAGTAGGATTTTGGGATTACTGTGATTTTTCCAACAGACCAACCATAATGAGGTAACAAAACTTACATTTTTGTCAAAAACTCCCAGAGCCTCCTCGTGATTTCCCTGAAATGAAAAATATCTTTTTTTGTAAAAAGAATAATTGCCATTTGTTTCATACAAGAAACATAAACTAAGGGAGATAATTCAAGTCTCTGTTTATAAAATCTAAATTTGATAACCTTTCAAGCACTACAGATTATAATAGACTGATCTGAGATTGATAGAAAAAAGGGCATTACTATTTTGACATTTGGGGGTGAAAGAGTGAATGTTTTTTGCCTTCTTTTTCTGGAAAATCAACGATTTTACTCTCAATGTGGATGTAATACAGTGGAACCTGTCTTGAGAGACCGTCCCTTCCAAATCCAAGATGGCCACCATGGCCTATGCTTGGCTGAGACATTTTGAACTTCTTCTCAAGAACCAAAGAATGGTTCATACCTAAACTTGGTATAGATGTTCTACACAAGGTCCCACACAAGTGTTGTTACTTTTCTGGGTAATGCCATATCAATAATGGCCACCATGGCCTCTGATTGTCTGAGGCATTTATATCTTCTTCTCAAGAACCAATGAATGGATCATGCCCAAACTTGGTACAGATTTTCTACACAAGGTCTCACACAAGTGTTGTTACTTTTTGGGGCCATTCCAAATCCAAGATGCTGTTTGTAACACAACAGGGAGTTTTTAAAAACAAAATAATATTTGGTCCCGTTATGTAAACATTAACAGTCTGTTTCGGTACAGTGACTATGAAATTAATCTTTGATTTATTACTAAATGAATATAATCACGAGAATTGCCAAACTTTAAAATCTCAATCTCTCTGTAGATGCACGAATTTAACTTTATGCTAATAAGTCTAAATCCCAACATTTCCAAGGGCTAATTACATCTGAGTGTGCTTATTCATATAAATATACATGTACAGCAACTTTCCCAGTGTAAAGGCAAGCTGCCTCCTGAGGGTCAGTCACACCACTATATAATGGACGATCTGGTTTGTAACGAAGGCGTAGGGAGACTGGGGAGCTGTTATTTTGGATGTTAGAAGTTATCTGACTGGTGTATACATGTAATTCAATTCTTTTCAATTGATTATTGTAAAGTGGCCAGTAAAGTATTGGAATAAATGTGGAAAGGCTAGATTGTTGAAAAAGTTGAATTTTTGGGCCCCTTGAATTAGGTGTAAGTCAGTGTCAAAATGCCCTTCTCATTTTGTGCGGAAAGGGGGATGGCCCCAAACAAAGACATGTAGTGAAAAATTGAGGTCATGCACCCTCTATATTGGAGTATATATTAGGATTTGGGGAAGGGACATCCGATAGATTGATATATACATGTAATTTATATACATCGGAACAATGGAGACAGAATATATTTGATGAATCATTTTGTTTGTTTGTTGTTGTTTAACGTCCCACTCAAGAATATTTCACTCATACGAAGACGTCACCGTGTGCCGGTGAAGGGCGACAAATTTTCCCTGTGCTCCGCACTTATCGCCGTAGAGCAGGGAGGGTTCTTTAACGTGCCAACACCTACTGTGACACGGGACCTCGGTTTTTACTGTCTCATCCGAAAGACAGGGACGGCCAACCGCGGAGTGGCGCTGATGAATCATCAACATTGGAAAACTACATATTGGCGTCTGACCTGGGGAACAAACTGCTTCACCTCCCTTTTTAATGAAGGCTTCATTAGACTGATTACCTGTTCAATATTGTACACAGCATAATGCCAGTAATTGTGGCAGGCAATCATCCCACATTGCTGTAAATAAGAAAGACCAATGTCGTTATAAAAGTATAACAACAACAGAACTATATACAATGTACATGTAATGGATAAAACGCTTTCTTATATGAAACTTCTTTATCGTTTATCACATTTAGCCATGATGGACAAATAGAATCTATCACCACTACGTTGTACAGAGACAGAGAAATCTCACCCAAGTGTCAAAGATTTGCAGTCCACGACCAGGTTTGCTGATTCATGGATGTTGCAGATCTTTGACGTGAGGGTGGGATTCATCTGTTCCTGTACAAAGTGGCGGTTGATCATTTTCCTCTCACCCTCAAATAATGTATTTCTAAGTAGTAAATATATTGGTGCAACACTGCATTCAAGCGGACGAAATATGTCAAAAGTAGGTCAAGACTTACCGGTAGTGATGTCAGGGGGTTTGAGACAAGCATGCGGCGTGCGAGATTGAGATATCTCAGAACGGGTATATTGATGGATTTCTCTGTCTGGGGTGCGAGAAAATTGCATGTGAAATTGGGCACATGGTACAATTTCATTTGAACAATTAATTTTCAATCACGCTATCCTTAAGAAATATTAGTTTTACTATGACATGACTCTTGATTTTGACTGTCAGTGAGTTGGTACATGTATTTCTCTCTTTTCTTTTGTAAACCACATACATGTACTGTGAAAATCACATATTGGAACCTGAGGCCCTTTTCACAAAGAATATTACAATCAAAATCATTCGTAATTGTAAGTTAGCAATATTTCAATTGATTATATTTTGTACATTTTACATTAAAACTGACCAATTCTGATGTAATTTGATTGGCACCAATGATACGGTATTTATGAATCAGATTGTGACTATATTTATTTATTTATATTTAGAATTTGTCAAATAAACAATAATAAAATTTCATACACTTACGACTACAAGTGATTTTTATCGTAAGATTCTTTGTGAAAAGGGCCGCTGATCTTGCTGGAGATATATACAAAAAATTGATTTGCAAGGTTTAGAGGGGAAAGGGTCCATCATCTTAAAGGTACACTTGGACTCATTTAGCAAAAATTTGTTGTACACAAGAAAACGACGGATTTGGTACAAATAGATATAATCAAGCGATTTGCACATTAAAAATCAAATCAACATTTAAATATCTTTGCTGCACATGTTTTGTCCACATAATTCACCCTACTTAAAGGCATCAGTCATGTCTGTTAAAATGGCCGGAAATGAATACAACCCGTAACCGTGCGTTTTTGATTTTTTAAATGACGATATCTATATATTGTGTGCATATTTTTTGTATTTTATCAGCTACATCCTCTAATCATATGCCGGTGCAAATGTGATATTTCAATTTTTTAATTCCGTGAAGATGAAAAATGAGTCCAAATGTATCTTTAATGAAAATTTTTGATTGATGTGGTTGTGAGGACATCTGGATATTTATTTACAACACAAGACTAAGAACTGGCATGTATGTTGTTGTTACCGTTATTTAATGCCCCGCTCAAGTACTTACTGTAAATCCAGTTTTATTCCCGAGAGTTTTATTTTTGCGTATTTACGCGAGAGCACTTACTCGCCAAAATAAAGTTCTCGCTAAATATACTGACCTGATATCAACATGCATCAAACAACACAAATTTTAACTTAAATGCACGCTCGCAAAAATATATTAACGCAAATGATTGCATGACCATCAATTCGCTAAAATAAAATTCCGCGAAAATTTCTGGATTTACAGTATATTGAGACGTCATTGTGTGTTGGTGAAAGACAATAAATTTTGCACTTATGGCCGTAGAGCAAGAGGGGTTCTAATTAAAGTGCCGACACCTACTGTAAGAAATGGGATCTCGGTTTTTACTGTTTTATCCAAAAGACAGTGACAGCCTTCCGTACCGTGGCTCAGGCTTGAACTCAGGAACTCTGGAACTCTCGATTCAAAGACGAACACGCTTAGAGCCACTAGGCCACGACACTACTGGCATGTATGTAACCCAACATTTATTGAACAGCAACACAGGACTATGATGATAGCCGTTTCTACAAATGTACCTACATTCCAGTCATTCTCTGTACAGGTCATAAACTCAATTCCCTCTTCAGACCTTCCCATCATCTCCAGAACGTGTGCCATAGAGTGCGTCGACCAGGCGTCATTTCTGTTGAAGTCGAGGCCCTGAAAAGGACGATTTTAAATTAATACAGTGAACCTTGTTCATAATGACCTCCCTAAGGATACAAGAGAACAAATCCCAAAAGGAAGGTGGCTTTAATGTATGGCATGGTATGGTATGGTTGTTTAACATCCCACACAAGAATATTTCACTCATATGGAGACGTCACTGTGTGCCGGTGAAGGGCTACAAATTTTGCCTATGCTCGGCACTGCTGGCCGTAGAGCAGGGAGGGTTCTTTACTTTGCCAACACCTACTGTGACACGGGACCTGGGTTTTAACTACCTCGGTTTTTACTGTCTCATCAGAAAGGCAGAGATGGCCAACCGCAGAGTGGCGCTATGCAGCTTGAACCCGGATCTTTCGATTCGCAGTTGAACACGCTAATCACTTGGCCACAAAGCCTCGGTTTTTATGTAGAGGCTGATTTGTAAATGCAGTGAAACTTGTATATAAAGACCCCTCAAAGAAAACCAGTCTTTATAGGGAGGTGGTCTTTATAAAGAGGTTAATTTGTGTTCAAATAGTACTATTGGGGACAGTGTAAAATGGTCTTTATGACCAGGTAGTCTTACGAGAAGTGGTCGCTAGAGCAGGTTTTACTGTACATGTAAATAGCACGAATAAGTACAGAAAAAATGGTCTATGTAACCAGGTGGTCATAACACATAGGTGGTTGCTGAAGCAAGAAGGTCAAACATGTGACAAGAAAAATACCAACTCTCTTAAATTGCTTCTGAGCACCATTGACCAATTGTCATAAATACCTACACATACTGCAATTTGATATTTTATAATTTTATATTTAAATTTTAAAATTCAATTTTTTTCAAAAATCATAATGGTATATTTTTTTTCAAATTTCAGTGGGGGGAGGGGAGTCCTGATCCCGCTGATACCCCCTCTAGATCCACACATGATATTATGATCAACCTTACCATTCTGGCTTTCTTCTCGGCAAGATCATACTGGTTACATTCCTCCAAGCCAAAAGCATGCATACCATAGAGGTACCTGAAACAGACACAAACTCAGTTATGGCGGAGGTGACGGACTCCTCCTCTCCTGTGGATGAGAGAGCAAAATCATAAGTCCCATGTCACAGAAGTGTCTCGAAAAGCCAGGGCTATTTCTCACCATTTTGGGCACATGGCCCATGGCACTGGAACTGGGAATTTTCCAGCATTTTGACAAAATTTAGAATCTTTTGTTTATTATTTTGAAATCTGTACCAATTTTAAATATAAAGGTAGTCTTTATTTTCTACTTATTATGTTTTTTTAGGGTGAAAATTACAACACCAATCTACACTTTTGCTTTTTTAGCACCACATTTTCTGGATTGTATATTCATCTTTAGGATTGGTAATTTAGGGCTGAAAATTGGGACCAAAAGATATGATTTACAATCAGAAACAGTCCAATATCGGCTATAAATTTAGCGAAAAAAAAGCCTTGAAAGCTAAAGCCCTTATGTCTCAATGACAGGAACAACCCCAATTTTCACAATCGCACAGCAATACTACAGAAACTGCTAAAAATATGTCAACCTGAATCAAATTTTCAACTCTGTAATGTAACTCATTGAAATATGCTTCCATTCAAACATGAGCTATATTTGTAAAACAGCTAATCTCCACCATAATCAGAAACTGTAATTGATGGTGAATTTTCGAAGTTTTAGGGGTTTAACTGTCAAAATTGTTTTGATGGTTACAATGTATCGTGTGAAAACCAGACCTACATGTAGCTGATATTCGATTAATGTATCTGATCTCTCTATGACATATTTAATTTGAACATGTACACCTATTGCAGAGGTAATGCACAAAAACCGAATTACAGGAAATTTTCTTAGTTCATGGCCTGTTGTTGTTGTATTATTGTTTAACGTCCCACTCAAGAATATTTTACTCATATGAAGATGTGATCGTGTGCCGGTGAAGGGTGACAAATTTTGCCTGTGCTCGGCACTTGTGGCCATGGAGCAGGGACGGTTCTTTAAAGTGCCAACACCTACTGTGAACTCGGTTTTAACTGTCTCATTTGAAAGACAGGGAAGGCAAACCACAGGGTGGTGCGGCATGGATTCGAACCCAATCCCCTTTGATTCAAGGTCGAAGATGCTAACCACTTGGCCATGGCGGTCCCCTCATGGAGCATAACTGTCAAAAATCATTGGACGTTAACCATATAAGAACTTGACCAAGATATTCTCATGATGTATCTGTATACAGTGTAACCGGCCTTAGCGACCCACTGAATTAGAGCAAAATCTGTCTTATGTGACCTAAATGAGTGATTCCTCAATGAGTGGTTCGACTGTACCAAGTTTCATTTCAACACAAGCATCCATAAGAGATAACGAACAGAAACTGTTGGGTACAGAGCTATCAACCAAGAGCGACAAAGTAAATATGCCCAAAACACATATGAAGGGGAATTTAGAAGATCAGCTCAACATCTGTGATTGCAGCAAAAAATATCTTGCAAAAAAAAGTTTGACAGACAGACAGAAAGGAAACAAAAGCTTAAAAGGGGCCTATTAATGGGGTGATGATAAAAACAGGGGCAGGCAGAGAATCAAGGAATTTTTTTTATGTGACTTGAAAATCAAAGCTTACTCACCCATACAGAGGCATTTTCTTTGACCAGTGTGGAAATACTCGTGCTATGCTGTCCCTCATTGGTGGATGTAATCCAAGGTAAAAGTAGGAATCATGAGCGAACTTCACAGCTAGCATGTCCAGTGGATATTCCACCAAAATATCCTCCCAAATATTGCAGGCTTGCTTCATTTCCCTGTGACAGTAAATAAACCAGAAATGCCTGAGGCCTATGGCACCAGTTTGTATGCAGGCCCTCATAGTACTGTATGCTTTTTCTATAGATGGGTTTCCAAAAGCATTATTTTCCAAGAGTTATTTCCCTTCAATGGCCGTATTGTTGTGTGGCAGCTTGTATATTTTCCTGCATGGATCAGCCAAATTAAATATGAATTAGATTCAAGTATTCTTAGGTTTAAACAATTTTAAAGAATTGTTTGGAGGGGGGGTGTTTATATCTATTTCAGGTCTTCATTAATTGAAACAACTAATTTTGATGAAAATTGTGGTGTTTTTTTTCACTTCTATTATATAATCAAATTTGGTTTCTAAAAGACGAAAACTTTCTGTGTTGACACACAATATGGTCGCAAAAGGGGAATAACTCTTGGAAAATAATACTTATGGAAACCCATCTATTTATCACCATACTATAATGGAATCTGACCAAGATGATACCAAACGAAAAATACAAATCTTACCCTTCTGTCCACAACTTGACAGCGTTGACATGTTTTTTCTCCCTATCTGACGCTCTTTGAGTTTCCGCCAAATTAACCATATTGTACACATCAGATTTGAACTCAGGATCTAATTGAATTGTTCTTCCAGTTCCCAAGGCATCTAGACCATTTTTAATCACATGACCCATTACTGCAAACAATGAAGAAAATGCAATTAAAATATGATAATACTGTGGAAGCCATTTATATATATAAAAAAGGGAGGCGATGGTTGAAGATACCATCATGGGGATAATCAAAACCCCAAAATCAAAAAGCAGACACAACCATGGCCGAAACAAAAAGAGACAATAACACAGACAGCGATCGATCACACAACAAGACGTGTAAAAACACAATCCCCATCAAAAACCGGGGTGAGGTCAGGTGTTCCAGAAGAGCATGCAAGCAACTAACTCTGATATATTGGAATGCCACATAATCTAAAATAATTTTTATTCACTTGATAAATTATCTTTATAACTACTTTAACACAATTATTGCATTATAATCCTTCGATAGGGAGACTCTTTATTTTTTAAGTAAATTTTTTATAATCTTATGAAAAAATGCATACATGTATCTCCTCCATGAAAAACTTGAAATTTTACATTTATTCTTAGTAAAATTTAGTCTTCCCTATATTAAAAAATTCCCCCTTGGAAAGTTTTATGAGGTTGAAAGTCTCCTGCACTGCTGAATGTACATTTACAGCTGATTTTTCAAGCTTTTCAATTTCAGTTCTTCCAGTTTTCCGTTTTGTGTCTTTTTCAGTGAAATATTCTGGAGGCAAGTACACAGAACAAGAAAGAAACAAACAAAACCGTACCAAAGTTAGGATCAGCCTTCATCATGTCTTCAATGGACTTCTCAATACCGCCAACACTAGGGTCATCATACCAGCCAACGTACTGTAAAAACAACAACCCTCTAATGAGCCTAATTAGCTCGCATGAACTGGTACTGGTTATAAGACTGCATAATTATCTTTAAAATTAACTGAAATTTCTTTGGGAGTTAAATGCATATATACACAGATCCTATAAATAATAATTATGCCCATACTTTGGTAATTTAATCTGCAGGTTCTTTATCATCTTGCTTCTTTAATATCAAATGTAAAACAAGATTTCTGAATTTATGATTACCGTATACAGGGAAATTTTCACCGCCGTTTTATTTTCGCCCCTTTTACCCCCATTGTCGGTGGGCGAATTCAAAACTGGGCGAATTAGAAATGGTAAATGTATCATATAGAATTATGACGAGACTGGGTGAATTTAAAACGGGGCGAAACTGTTTACAAGAGCATTAGGGCGAAAAATAACACATGGCGAAAATAACCCTGTATACAGTATGAACTGACTTGATTTTTATAACTGATAAAGTTTTACATGTATGCAATGCTAAAAAAAATCTCCGAGTCATTATCTTACGAACAAAAATAACACTTGTAGGGGGAAATGATTACTTCGTCCCTTCAAAGTTTTATCCCTCAAGTGATTCTGAGGAGGCACTTGAAAATACAGTAAAACTCCGATGAGTCGAACTTCAATGACTCAAAATTCTCGCTCTGTCGAACATTTCTCAAAGTCCCAAATTATTTCCTTATATAATCCTATTAAAATACCACTCATGACTTGAAGCTTTACAAGTCGAATTTCTCGTTGTCTTGAATAATTTTTTTTACCCTTTGAAATAAAAACAAAGGAAATCACTACAAATAAAATTAATTTCAAAATAAATTTTCCTTTACAACAGTCGGCAAACGGCATTTTCAGACCTATTTTCTTAATTACTTTCGCCGAACGACTAGCAACAGATTCAGTGTACGGAAATAAAGTTTCATATTCATTTTAATGTGTACATGTGAGGAAAGGGGATGTCAATGTATGCCACTGGAAAAGAAGTCATGAGCGAATCAAGAAATTCAATACATTCATGAGTTGAAATCCCGATGTCTCAAATTTTTTCAAACGGTCCCTTGAAGTTCGACTTATCGAAGTTTTACTGTACAGTGGAGTTGGTCCACAACAAAGTCATTGACTTCGTTATAGGCATTCTTTGCTTTAAACATCAGAATTTACTTTATGTACAAATGTACATGTATAGATAAACAGTAATTCTTTTCAGAGATTTAATTCCATTTTGTTAGAGACCAACTCTATAGTCTCTACAACAAGAGCACTGCATATTGGTACAATAAACCCCTGTCAGCATATCTGGAAAACTGTTTGACCTACTCTTACCTGTAAAGTAGGTTACAGTGACCCGAGTCCAATAAAGTCAGTGAGCTTGCTGAATCTGTAACTCCATGTGAAAAAAAAACTTGCAATACTATGACTTGGGATGACGTACGGGTAATGTCATGACATAATATACAGTAGAACCTCACTATTAATACCACCAAAGTGACTTGCTAAAATTGGTCTGATAAGTGAGGTGGTCTCCTTAGTGAGGTGGTCTTTAAGCAGAGGTTCCATTAGTGAAGTGGTCTCCTTAGTGAGGTCATCTTTAAGCGGAGGTTGCATTAAGTGAGGTGGTCTCCTTAGTGAGGTGGTCTCCTTAGTGAGGTGGTCTCCTTAGTGAGGTGGTCTCCTTAGTGAGGTGGTCTCCTTAGTGAGGTGGTCTCCTTAGTGAGGTGGTCTCCTTAGTGAGGTGGTCTCCTTAGTGAGGTGGTCTCCTTAGTGAGGTGGTCTCCTTAGTGAGGTGGTCTGATTAGTACGGTGCATAAGTGAAGTGGTCTTTAAGTGTGGTTCCCTTAGAAAAAAACTTGCAATACTATGACTTGGGATGATGTACGGGTAATGTCATGACATAATATACAGAAGAACCTCACTATTAATACCACCAAAGTGACTTGCTTAAATTGGTCTGATAAGTGAGGTGGTCTCCTTAGTGAGGTGGTCTTTAAGCAGAGGTTCCATTAGTGAGGTGGTCTCCTTAGTGACATGGTCTCCTTAGTGAGGTGGTCTCCCTAGTGAGGTGGTCTGATTAGTACGGTGGTCTCCTAAGTGAGGTGATCTTTAAGTGAGGTTCCCTTAGTGAGGTGGTCTCCTAAGTGAGGTGGTCTCCTTAATGAGGTGGTCTCCTAAGTGATGTCGTCTTTAAGCGGAGGTTCCATTAGTGAGGTGGTCTCCTTAGTGAAGTGGTCTCCTAAGTGAGGTAGTCTTTAAGCAGAGGTTCCATTAGTGAGGTGGTCTCCTTAGTGAGGTGGTCTCCTTAGTGAGATGGTCTCCTTAGTGAGGTGGTCTACCTTGTGAGGTGGTCTCCTTAGTGAGGTGGTCTCCCTAGTGATGTGGTCTCCTTAGTGAGGTGGTCTTTAAGTGGAGGTTCCACTGTACATGTATGTATACATGTATAAACATCCCGTCTTATGATGAGTGTAATAAAAAGTTTACAAATGACGGACAGATGTACATGTATGATGGATAGAGCCTAATTTGACTCAGGTGCGCTAAAAAATGACCTGTCAAAAAATGTATCATATAATCAAGCGAGCTGTAACAATATATGTAAGATATATACCTGTGTCAGTACAGCATCAAACATTTTAGAGGCCACATCATTCTGCGTTGTAATACGAACACCAAAATCTCGCCAATCCTGAAACACAGTGACATTTTCTCAATAAGGGTGTCCAATGTTAGTATTCATGATGAATGGGTATATTATTGTTTACCGTCCCACTCAAGAATCTTTTACTTATATGTGCTGTTGTAGACTGACAAATTTCTTTAAAGGTACACTTGGACTCATTTAGCAAAAACTTGTTGTACACGAGATAACGACGGAATCGTGTACAAATGCATTTAATCAAGCGATTTACACATTAAAGATGGTCAAATCAACGTTTAAATGTCCCTGGTAGGACATGTTTTGTCCGCGTAATTCGCCCTACTTACAACGCATCGGCCATGTCTGTTAACATGGCGGGAAATGAATACAATCCCTAATCGTGTATTTTTTATTTTTCAAATGACAATATCTATATATTGCGTGCATATGTTTTGTATTTTATCAGGTACATCCTCTAATCATATGCTGGTGAAAATATGACATTTCAATTTTTTTTAATTCTGTGAAGATGAAAAACGAGTCCAAATGTATCTTTAAGAAGCCAACATCTACTGTGACACCGGACCTCCATTTTTACTTTCTCATCAGAAAGAACCGGGACAGCCAACTGCAGTGTTGCTTGGGCTTGAACCCTGAACCTCACATTCAGAAGACCTACACGCTAACCAGTCTATGCCACTGCGGCCCCTCATTAATCACGAGTGGCAGGGTTCACCCTGTAATTAGCCAACGGAACAAATTGACTTACCATGTGATACCAGGGCCTCCATTGCCGAGTGGTTAGCGTGTTTGACTGCGAATCGGAAGATCCGGGTTCG
>JACSZP010043552.1:0-10402 GCA_016161895.1 Pinna nobilis | reverse complement strand
TTCGTAAATTCGTAACCTGTATTTGTTCGCACTTGATTTAGCATAGATGGTATTGGCGTAGAATACACAAAGCGCATGTTCCGTTAAAAAAACCAAACCAACGGATTAAAAAGAACGGAAATATCCATGTTAACAGTGGTGTGTAATGCACTGTATTCAACTTTATCTTCTATGAAACTAACATTAAAATATACAGCTATTTGAAAGATATGATTGAAGAAATATACGAAATTCTAATGCACCGTGTTTGTTTAGCGGTATTTGATTGATCAGTTTAATTGAAAACTCGCAGGGTATTCACGATTCACTGTTAGTTTTAGATGACGTCACATTTTGATTAAAGTAGACTGAGGCCTCGCGGTGAAACTTCATTTCTGACAGGGGATTCGCCGATTCCCTGTCAGTTTTTGTAAAACAGTCACATGGTAACCTTTAAATATAAGTCCCAATAAACGTGACAAGTTGAGGAATAATAAAAGTTTTAAAATTGATATTCTAAACTACAAATCCCAAATGAGATGTGACCAGGTGTCCAGGAAGGAGGAAGTGTTCCCTGTTAGCATGTTACACCCTCCGCAAATGTTCCAGAATAATAACGAACGTGGTTGTTGGTTTTATTTCATAGGGAAAATATCATGGTATTTTGAGACAGGTTATTTTCATCATGGGGCACATGGCACGTGAACTCTGTATAAATCGGTGAATTTGATTAAACTGAGATTACAGGCACATACGTTAGAGCACTTGCGGTTAAATTCCAGCCATATTATTGTTATTCTTATGGGATTACGATGACCACAATAAATAGTTTCTAATGATTATAGTTCTCTAATCCGTTCTAGAGCATTACATGTACATACTTTTCATACCTAGACCTAATTTGACCTCCGGGGTTTTCTTTCTTTTTGTTTATAAATTTTATTCGATATTGAGTGTTGCAGGAGAACATAAAGTATAAGCTTAAATATATAGATATCCTTTTTTTCGCTTTTAACTTGTTAGCAATTACAATGTATGCTGTAAGAGAATTTGAAAGATGCGAAGATTTCATAAAGGTGACAGGAGAAGATACCAAGGGGGCAATCAAAAATTCAAAAATCCAAAGGGAGACGAAACCATGGCCATAACAGAGACAATAACACAAACAGCAATCAACACAACAAGACTTATAAAACCGAAAAATAGAGTAACACAAACCCCACCAAAAGCCAGGATGAGTTCACGTGCTCCGGAAAGGTAAGCAACTCCTACTCCGCGCATGGCACCCGTCGTGACACATATTTTCGATTACAAAAATAAGTCACAATCGGTGATGGTCATAAAGGACAAAAAGGGAGTCGGGACTAGGTATGCAACAAGGGGAACATATCCCTAATCATATGTTTTTACAGATTTATCATATTAATCAATCAGGCTATGATGGCAAGCCGTGTCACATATCATCGGATACCGGAATAGGCCACAATTGGTGATAGTCATAAACAAGAAAAACCATAACCATTTTCTTTTCGTATTCTATAAGTATCAAGCATCTGTGTACAGATAATTTTTGCGACTTTTGAGACTAAGAAATAAATATACATATCTTTAATGAAAAATACGGCAATTATTGAAAGGATGTCTAATAATATTCTGAAGCATGGCCACTTGTAGTGACTGCGTTGTGCCGATCAGATCAAGACCACGTGACATTTTAACCGACATAGACACTTTAGCGAACTCCAAGGTTTCTGTGGAACATTTGCGACGTCTGTGACATGCGAATTGGGTACGCTGACTTTTCGTACATCTAGTCTCATTCCATTAGGTATATACAATTATTCTCCATATTAAGCCCATCATTTTTCTCATTTTATCAAATTTATTAGGACTTGGACTTGATAGCCTTCAATTTTATTTCAAACAATAAAGTTAAGATAAGAGTTGTCTCGCCTAATCTGCAGTCTGACCCGTATTAAAGTATCCTTATATATCTTGCCATGTGGTATAACATTGTTACTAAAAAGTTACTTGTTTGCGAAAGATTTTTATGAAGTTGTTTATACCTTGAATAACACAGGATTTTTTAAATTCGGAGTGATATGCAACAAGTTGGGTGGTAAGTCGGTCTCTTCATAAACAACAAAAGCGAACCAGGAATATCGTGATATCAAAGGTCAGGAAGGAGTCAGTGCCTGTGTTGCAACGTCCGATGAAAATGTTACATGGGAATCCCCCGAATTGTTCAAGCATGCATATAACCCTGGCTTAATATAACAACTTCAGATTGCTTAGTGAGGCGGTAAAAACTGCAATAATAGATACTCACAGGAAAAACCAAACAGATCAATTGATAACAAACAAAAACAAAGTATGTGAAATTTATATCTACTTCCTTCAAGTGTCCAATGAACTAGCAAAACTTTACATACCTACCTACATACATACATACATACATGTACATACATTTTTTTTCTCTTGGTTGTCACCCAGTAAAGACTTTCAATGAGAGGTTTAAATGTATAAATTTGTAACATAATGCTCATCTCTTTTCAATTTTATCAGGATATGGATGAATCTCTATTCTATGCTGTACTACGAATGGAATGGTAAATATTTTAGTTTCTATAAGTCACAATGTTGGTTGTATGTTGTTTGTTATCTTTGCTACCACAGTGAAGTAAAATGACATGACATATATTGAGTAAAATTTTGTCATTAAGATTATATACATGTGAACACAGGGTAAACATAGACCCTTAAAAAGAAGGGATGGAAGCAGGTGTGATAGAGATGTAAGCAACACCTGTCGACTGGCCATATCCTCCGTTCCATAGTCAAACTAATTTACTTCTTTTTCTCTTCTATCACACTAATTTTCTCCATTTTTTCACAGTCGTCAAAGACTGGCTTGTACATTTCCAAAATGACTGTTTGCTACTAAAGGGATAGGAATTAATATAAACTGTACAGTTTCTTTTCAACCCCCTTTTATCATTGTAAACTGAAGGTATTCATATTTATTCTTTTGTAACTATAATATGTTTTTACTAGAATATTTACAATAAGTGAGGACCATATCCCCGTCGCAAACGGTAGAGGGAATTACCATTCGTAATCGAATAAGTGTTATAACCTATGTTGGAACCAATGTATCAACCTGAATAAGAGAGGTCGGGCATCAAAGATCGGCTTGGCACAGGTAAGACTCCTAACTGCATGGGACAAAGTTAAAAGCATTGGTTAAAAAGGCCGGAAGTCAGTATTATCGAAATAACAATCGATATAACTTTAAAATGCTGAAACTGGGTTGAAATACCAACACAACAGAACAAGCATGAACACATTTAAGCTTGTTCTCTGAAATCCCACATTATTTTGATTCCTAATAAGATTAATATTAGTTTTGGTTAGAATTTTTACAGTAATTTTAAAAATGTCAAGCGTATGGTATTTAAAACTGAGACGATTAAAAACTATTTAAGTAGATAAGTCACACTTAGATAAAACAACTTATATAGCAAAATCAGGGAATTTAAGTATGTTCAAGAATTCATCGCCAAAATAATTCAACTTAAATAAAAAAAAGAAAAGCTAGAAATAGCAACTTTTTGTACTTTATGATATGTATATTTGTATAAAAATGTTTGTGTGCATGCATGGATGTATGTATGTTTGTATGTATGTATGTATATATGTATGTATGTATGTATGTATGTATGTATGTATGTATGTATGTATGTATGTATGTATGTATGCATGTATGTATGAATGTATGTATCTTTATGCATCTATCTATCTATCTGTCTATCTATCTATCTATCTATCTATATCTATCTATCTATCTATCTATCTATCTATCTATCTATCTATCTATCTGTCTGTCTGTCTGTCTGTCTGTCTATCTAACTATCTATCTATCTATCTATCTATCTACTTACCAGTATGTAGTTATCATCCCTCTTTATGTAGTGGTACGCACATATCGGTGTTCTGTAGCCGTATGGTGTATTTATCACGTCCATCATGTAACATGTATATGCCTTTTTTAATTTCCTGTGATGTTCGATACCCGTAAAAATTATCCCTTCTCTGGAAAATGGTACTGAAGGAAGCCAACAAATATCAATAATATCATTTGTAGATATTGTAACCGCAAACACTTGTTAATTAATTATAGCCACCTAGATTTGTGGGTTGTATTAACAAATCGATATAACCTGATTGGATTAGCGAATAAGGTACTAAAGTAATAGATCCAGTAATAAGATTAAATTATTGAACTGACTCTCACGATCTAATGCAATTAATTCAAAAGTTTACTGAGTCGACAAATTAAATGAAGGAATTTATAAACATTCATTTTCCGACGACTGTATTTCACCAATAAGTAAAATAATGGACTTTATACCATAACTCACGTAGATTAACCATTCTAAAATGCTGTATAATCGAGGTTGCAGTTGATCGAAGATATCGGTAAACCACACGCTCACGTGTTATAATGTCAGATAAATGGCGGGAACTGAAAATATTGTTTCTTTGCGCTTTCAATACTTTGATTTGTAAATTAATCTCATACTATGGGAGAAACAAATTACATAACTCATTAGAATTGATTGTCATATTTATCCAACTCGAGTTAGTTAATTTTCAAAGTGTTAAAGCGCGAGCTTCAGCGAGTGAAAATCAATCCCAATCTGATGTGTAATCTCTATTTTAATCATTCTTATACAATAGTCAAAAGGTAGAATTTAAATGAATAGAAACAAAAATTCTGCTGATAATTAAATTTTGAAATTATATTGATGTATTTAAGTTAGAAAAGCATTATGTAATCGGCTCTTTATCGTTATAATATTCTATGTTAGACAGACGTAACTGAGTGTTATAAGAATTGTCTTTTAAGCCAATCATTTGCTTACTTCAGGTTTCTATGGATTCTTTCAAAGAGTTTTTATTTCTTCAGGGATGAATATTTCCTGAATACATCGTAATTGAGGTGTCAATTCTTCCTCAGTACAAGATAGACGCCACTTTATGTCTCTTCGGACGAAACTATTTGCCTGCAAAACGGTGGCGAGCATTATGCATTTTTTTAAATCGATGTTTGGAATCTTATCTCTAAGTAAGTAGAAATGTTTTTTTGTGGTCAATATGCATCACTTACTTCTATCATCACTGGTTCTGCGTAAGGAACTTTTGTTTAGATCGGCAATTCTATGGATCGACCCGTGACCGATTCAGCTTTTCCTGTCTTCATAATGGACCAGGGAATATCGTCTTGCAGTACCAAGTATATAAATGCTAAATGCCTCTAAGTGCCCAGCTTTCGTGAAAAGGCGCATCGTTGGTATTCGAAGATATCTTCATATAAGAGAAAGGTTCGTGAGAAAGACGTTTAACAACATATCTTAACAAAAGTCTTTCATCGCAAATGATCCATTGTCATATAAACATTCCGACATTTCTATGACAATGACACAGTATGGCTATACATACCATTATGTGCTCGAAGTAATGCGTGAGATCTGCAACCGCATTTCCAGATCCACTTGAGATCTACCTGTATAACAACGTGTAGATCTGTGTGTGGCAAAATTAAACACATCATTTAATGTCCATTACATTATTTAGATTCTTTGGAGGACTGTTATAATGTCAGATAAATAATTATCTCATTAAATAAATGAAAAATAAACCCAATCACGATATGACCAAGAACACCAGACTAATATCAGGACAGCATATCTGAAATTCCTAAAACAATCGACACACGATTTTCGTGTTCGTACATCAAAATTTGATACGAATCATTTCACTGATTTTGCACTTAGATTTCCTCAGGCAAATAAAAACAATCATGCGCACTCAACTGCTAAATAGATTTCGATATAGAATGACGTTTTAAACGTTTTAAAATGAAAAAAAGCATTATTATAGAAGACAATATCGATTTAAATTCGACAAGTTTCTAACAGTTCAGATGTCAATGAACTAGAAAAGTTGGGTAAAATGTTATTTTTAAGCTCTTAAATGCACCGGGATAAATAATATTCGATATTAACGTTCAGTGAACTTGACCTGGTGAAACTTCCGATTAGCTAGTTGGGTAAAACTGACAAACAACAACCTGGGAAAATACGTGATTTTGGTGGTATTTAATTATAACAAATTATTTCAAATAAAAATATACACTAGCCCGGAAGATACTATTTGTAATCGATAAGGAAGGACATATCTGAGTGATAGTTTTAGTCAAAATAGGTTACGGATGTAGGGCAAATGTGAAAAGGAGAGGAAGAATTATTTTCCTCATCCTTCTGTATTCAATTTTCACGGCATGGTAAAAACTGCACTTTGTTACGCTGTACACACGTACTATTAAGTACTGTAATCGTTTGCACCGCCGTTTTTTTTTTCAAATACACAATCAAAACAAAGCAAACACTTAGAAGTTCAGTTATAGTACTAGTTCAATGTATCACGAATTGAACCGAAAATAATTTTAAAACCGTATGTGAATTATTCTCTATATAGGAGGAATGGCATCATAGAAGAAAACCTCTGCCAGTGCATCCGAAAATCGCTGAAAAAGATGAAATTACAGTCAATAGCAATGGAAGTCATAGCATGATTTCCATATCCTTATTAATCAATAAAAGAATTTTAAAAGTATTAAGCAGTACAGGCAGGTTTGGAAGTACTATCCTAGCTTCCACCTGAAAAAAGCAACCTTTATTACATCCAACGTGCCTTATAATTAGTCCTTCCTTCATGACCAAATCATAATGCCTTTTCCTATTAATCAAACTCCTATAAGGCTTCTGTCTGCATAGATTTGTTCTTCCTTAATGGACGTTGCTGATGACAAGGGAGCTATATAACCAATGATTCCTTAAGGCTCGATCAAAGTGATTATTTCCAAAATTTGATGGTCGCGATCATGAGCTATTTGACCGTCACGGGATATCGGTGTTACAGATGATGAGGGATGTATTCCCCCTTTGGTACGCCCGTCTTTCTTTTATTGTCTAAGACTAATACCGGAGTAGAACAATTGCCCTAATTCTAAACATAGGTGACACGACGGGGGTCGTGCGTGGAGCAGGAGTTGCTTACCCCTCCGTAGCACCTTAACTCATCCCCGGTTTTAGTGGGGTTTGTGTTACTCTTTTGTCAGCTTTATGTGTTGTTGGGTGGAGTGCTGTTTGCAGTATTGTCTCGTTCTTTGTTCAAGATGTTGCCTGATGTTCGTTTTTTTTTTAAATATAATTCTATTTTGAATGCCCCCCCCCCTGGTCTTTTCAACTTTCCTTTTTATTAACAAAAGTCTCTCTTAGTAAGAGCAAACTAGAAGAAGACAAATATTTTTTTATAAGTAAGAGGAATAGATAAGATACATTATAATATTAGAATCCGAACGTGATCTGATATGTAACAGCAGATTTTTTCCTTGTATAAATACAGATCCGGTAAATTAATGCTTTATAGCATGTATCTATGCATGAATATGTGAGATAGTTCGGTGGTCGGATATGGGGGTGTTCTCCCATAGCAATGGCCCCCGAATACCAAGATCACTACCAACGAGAGACTTAAATATTAGTTTGACATGATATGTTCTTTTTTTATTATCAATTATCAAATAAATAAAATTTAACAGATGCATGCATGTATTAAAAACAAACAAACGAACAAACGAAAAAAACAACAAACAACCAAAAGAAACCCAACCCCATCCCCCCCAAAAAAAACCCAAAACAAACAAAAACAAAAACAAGAAAGAGGAACTTTCACAAATCGTGATAAAGTCTCCTATATTTGATTTTTTTAAAAAAAAAACTGACCTTTTGTATATACTTTTTGAACTTTTTTTTATACTTTTGTATTGCATTATCAAGGTAAGGATAACGAAATTCATTATTTCCTTTAGTTCTAGGGACTCAATTTAAAGTCTTTCCTATTTCAATGAAAGAGATTATATACTAAGCCTGTTCTCAAGAATTACAAATACACTGACATACATAGGTCTGAAAAGGAATCACATAGTAGTCATGCTGCAGAGTGCTGTTCAACGTTCTCTTTAGGGGCTTCGTATTGTTTAACGATATATCTATACCGACTTAGATATTCTTTAGCGAGGCTCTCAGTATAAACCAGCCGTAAGAGAGACATAACCTGGAATAGAATAAAAATTGTGAAACCAAACAGCATATGTAGAAAAAAAAGGAGAAACATGTAACTAACTATGAGCGGGAAGTTCGTGATTTGGAAATTGAAATCGTCACGTTTGTCATAAAAGGAAGTGTGTCGATGAAAGTCCATATCAATCGACAGATGCACCGGTGAATAGAAGTAGATATGGATGTGTTGCTATCTTCAACCTCATGGTATAACCATTGTCTAATAATGCTTTAGCCTTCTAATTGATAATATTAAACACTACAGCTGTTAGTTAGTTGTTAGCTATTAAGTTTTATACTTTATTTGAGAGTCATCGAATGTCAGTGAAGGGTTTCTAATATTGAGTCTTTCTTGGCACTTAGGGTCATTGGACCGACCACACCCTCTATGCATTAAGGTATCAAACTGTGTTGTCCCATCCAATAGTTTCTTATAAAATTTTGAGCAGATTCGAACCCGATACCTTTAGTACACATGGCTGACGATTTTTAGTACTAAGAGTTCACAAGTTTGTTCATCGTCTACACATAGAGTGTGGCTAGTCGTGTTCAATAAAATAACTTCCTTATCATTGAGATTTTAATTTCAAGATAGTTATTTATATTAACGCACCAGGTAACTGTAGTCACTCGTGCACTGTTTTGTGTCTAAATAATAAAAATTGTAATCACATTTAACACTTATATATCTTGCGCTCGAACTTCATTATCGCATGTGTAAAATCTCATAAACTTAGTTTTATTATCCTGATACAAAGATTGTTTTCTTCAGAGATTAATCCACTGTATTCATCCAAATTGGTGTGTTGTAAGAAAATGCATCTAGTAAGCCGTGGGCATTTAAACAAATTTGTAGTCGTCACATTGAAGTGCAAATGTAACGGGCAGGTAGTATTTTTACAATAACCGTTAGTTCACAGTCTGAGTACATGTATATACCTTACTTGTAATCATACCGAATCATTAAATGTTATGTTCGGTTACATGTTCGACTTCGGTCAGTAAATTATATTTTCTAACGGTGACGGGAAGTCAATCCTCATTTATTTTATCGAACTACGATTGTGAATTGGCAGAGAATGGGAGTGGATAATAGCATATACTGATTATTTATGGGATCCGATGCTACTTTTCAACGATCTATATTTGTAATATATTTACCGGATTTTTGTACTGTTTCCTGGCATCCTGGTGTACGTTGTCTTAATCTTTCTCATAGATTGCAGTACCCGTTTTACAGGTGTTATCATAAACAACCTTTTCCATGACTATCTTATAGAAATTAGGCTCAGTAGAATCCATAAAAAACACATTATTTGTTTTATATCTTATCCCCTGTCCTTTCTGATATATTGTATTTTATCAGAGAAAAAAATACAACATGACCACTTTTCTCATAACCTCTAAATCTGTCAAGGGACAACTCAAATTCATTCCTTTTAGGGGGGGGGGGGNNGGTAAGTTTTGTACTCGATTGAATAACAGTCCTATAAATGTTTTACAGAGTTAGACACCAACTAATATTGGAATCCTATGCTTTGTATAATAAACAATATTATTGTATTTATCCTGAAACTAATATGTAGCTTTCCTTTATAACATTTACATCATCATATCATATTGAAATGCAATTTGCACGGCGTACGTGTTCATGAATAAGCAAGGACGCGAAAGCTTAGATAGATAATCGAATAATTTAAACAAATCGAAACTTTGCTTCATAAAACTTAGGTCAATTTTTTGGGGTTCGTGATGTTTGTTTCTTGTAATACGTTTCAAACGTTTAATTAAGCCTAACCTGCCTTAGCGATCCAGTGAATTAAAGAACTTTATAAATGTATGGACTCCAAAATGTTTCTTATATAAATCACCTGAATTAAGAGACCACCTGTCATATGTTACCCTTTTTGTTCCTCTCCTTTGTTTGTCTGTTAAAAGAAGTTGCACTGTAATAAAATTCGCGGAATCAAGTACTTGCGTTAAATATCATTTCTCGTTTTGTTCTCCTGGTTCCGTGACAAATAGTTCCATTGATATTAGAAACGAATGATTTCCCTCACTTTAAACAAACCCGGACGAAATTCCATGTGTGTAAATTGACTACTTATCTTCTTTCCTTCATTCAGATTCAATCGAGTGCGGAAAATAGATTATATAAGTAGCAATGATATAAGTAACAAGCCCTATATATATATATATATCACAATAACCCCCTACCCTTTCCACATGTGCTATCT
>JACSZP010043546.1:0-13641 GCA_016161895.1 Pinna nobilis | reverse complement strand
CAGCAGCGACTGAGAGTGACATAGTGTGGATCAACAACACTGGATCATCGAATGAAACACTGGTGTCTTCTTCTATTGTATCCTTATCACAGAGGAGTGATACTGATGTACAGCAAACATTCTACGGTGTAGATGTCACATTAAAAGGACAATCTGCTATTATGAACATAACTTCATTCAAGAGCTATTATGAGGGTAACTACACCCTTAAAATCAAAAGTAGTCACACAGATAGTGCAAAGGTGGCAATTGTTATTTTGCGTTCGGGTACGTAACTAATTATGTACGTTAACGGTAGAGTTTGTTGCCTTACGAGTGGTTACGATGTTGTAAAACTAATACGTATAGTATATACCATGCTTCATACCTTATATTAAGTATGCATTCAAACGCAGAACCTAGATCATTTATAAATATAAACCTGATGTAGAGCAGACGCATGCTGGTAAATTCGGTCGATGGAATTTGAGTTGTTTTGATTTCAGATAAGTTCAGATCACGAAGAGCCAAGTTTTGTGAAAACACTCTAAGATCTCAATAATAATGCAGACAAGATCAAGGTGATGATTTGTTTGGCAATACATTTGTAGGTGTTTGAAGGGATGTTTTTATACCCCGGGGGTATACAGTCGACGTTAAGCGACCGTCCGTACAGGGTTATATTTTCTAAAGCCTGTTTTTATATTAGGCAATACCCACAAAAAGTAATACATGTATATATGACTCATGCTTGTGTCATGGTGAAAGGTCAAGGTAATACTCAATTAAGGACTCTTATTTGCCACTACCTCTTTCCAGTATTCAGTGACCAGTCTCATAGCACAAATGTTATTCATGGCATACAGGTTTGCAGAGATATTGACCCAAGTTCAAAAGTTAAGGTCGTTCGGGTAAGGTTAAAGTGTTAGTGAAAGCATATTTGTCCGCGTATTCTTCTAGTATTGAGAGTAATTGATCATAATTCACACAGGTGGTACAAATTACATACAGGTAAGTGCTAAGTATTGTACAAGATCAAATGTCAAAGTCATTCTAGATTTATGACTTGGATTCAATAAATTTATGATTTCCTCCTGTATTCCTTCAATGAAAATGGAAATAGTACAGGTCAGCAGCCTTTGGAAGCGAAGACATTGAAAGGTAATTTGTCATCAACTAGGCTGATCGCTGATTGGACAAATAACACAATTGTATCTACATTTTCAATGTAGGAAAAGCTGCATATGCTTTGCTTTATTCTCGTTCACAGTTTTGACGTAAATGGGGTAATGTAGATAACCTTGAATTGTTTTTAATGTTTCGTATGTCTCACTGGATGAATTGTTAGAGATTTGCGCTTTGCATCACTCTGTCTCTCACCTCTAGTCAGCGGAGGTTCGAGCCCCGCTGGAACCTTAGTTGATTATGTTAGAAAGGCTGGTGTTCTATTCCTCGATACATTCGTACCCGGGTTCTTCCTCCCCCATTAGAAACTTGACACCACCATATAATTGAAAGATTGCCGAGTGCGGGGTTAAGCAAAGAAAGCATGTGTCTTTTGGCAGACGGCGTCGTGCAACAATTTCCGAAGTCTTACCCGCTATTTCGGGTTAATGATGTGACCGATTTACAGTGCCTTAAGACCTAATAATGGATTCTATAATTCTCTATATAAGGATTATGAATCCTCTTCAAATCTACAACATTTTAATATTCTCCCTTCACTGCAACAAACAAACTGAATAAAATGGCGCCTGTTTGAGACCCTTACCTCATAAAAAATATTTGAAAAATTGAATATTACCTGGATTCTGTTGATTATCTGGGTTCTCCTGTTCAACTGTTAAACCAGGGTAAGACTATAAATATGGCTTGCAGATATAAGGTAATCAAGCCTTAGCGTTTGAAAGAGTTTCAAATTTAAAAAAAAATGGATCTTGTTGGTTAATTCTTACATGCAGTTTAATATATCAAAGGAGTGAAAAAATGCTAATAGTTGAACAATGTTTCCAATCATTTGAAATATAAAGATTATTATTGGTAAAATCGTCTTATAGATTATCTGGTATATTTACCTAAACACCTGGGCTGCGATGAAACAAGGCTCAAATACATTTAAACTCATACAATTTTTAATTAACATTGGAAAGATTGGACCGATTTCAGATAATCTGAACAAGAATAGTGTTTCATTATAAATGTATAAAGGATGTATGTATTATTTTTAAGCACCTGTTGTGTCAACACCATCCTCGCTGAACTCACGACTTGTGGGAGGGGCAGCAGGAGGAGGGGCTGCAGTTCTTGTAGTGAAAATTGTTATCATAGTTATAGTACGAAGACGGAGGCACCAAAAAGGGAAAAGGAATGGTATGATGTCATTTATACATTATACAGTATCATTCTCCTAGAATGCAATAATATTTCGATGAATCGTAAGTGGGGCTTGCCGTTTGGCGAAATATTAATTAACAACCAGCTTTGAAAAGGTGGATTGGTATTTCAAAACTCTCGAGCAAGATAAAGTTTATGCTTGGCCTATTTGTAATGGTTTCCGTTATCTACATCGTGAAATAATTCGAGACAATGAAAATTCGACCGATGAAAATTCGAATCATGAATAATATTTCAATATAACCATATAAGTGGGTTATTTGGGCCCTTTAGATAAATTGGACATATTGAGAAATTTGGGTTATTGGAGTTCGAATCATGCCTTACACTTCCAGGAAAAAATAGAAAAAAAGAGTAGGTAGTATTTTACCGGAAAGGCAGTACGACACCAATTTACTGTATGAAGTAAAGCGGATTGAACGAATTATTGAAGTTTTGTTTTTACTTTTTAACCATCAAGATACATTTCTAACGGACGTGTGACAAGGGATGTTTACTCTTCCTATGCCCCTGATTCCACCTCTTGTGTGTCTTGAGGTTCTTGTTTGCCCACTCATTTGTATTCCTTATAAAAATTATGAAATCGATCATTTCCTTTAAGTTACCTATACTTATATATGACACGGTTTATACCAAGCTTCATTTTCCTTAACAGAATTTAACAGCAGAGAAACGTAAGTATTAACTCGTTATATTATTGAGAACTTAGCATCATTTTACTCTGTATCTGATTGACATACATGTACTGATACTGTTCACAGAGGTAAATATGAGTTATTTCTAACTACACTGTCACTTCCAAATGTTTTAATCAGCTTCTAATAACGATTCGTAGTTTGGGAAATCTGTATGTGGGAATTCCAGGATGATTTATCAATTTTACGTCCTTTGCATCTTTTTTTTCTTTCTTAATTAGTGAAATTTCAGTTTTAGTGTTTTTCTTTCCACCTTATGTCTGAATTTGTCGACAGAAAATACGATATCAAAGGGAGTCTAGCTCTGATTTCGTTTAGAGAGGGCATAACACACACGCCTTATAATTATTTATTTCAATTTCATTTTTGTATTTGTTTTAATGAAAACAGTTTTAGTTACATAAAGGTATTGTTTATCGGTCGAAATTTCAGTATGATACCTTTCAATTTATCATACAATTATTTTTTTCATAACCCCATATTCTCGCCAGGTATAAGTGCAGAACATACTTATGCGAAGTGGTGCCTTCGCTTGATTTATTCATACGGATAAATTGTGAAGGATGACTTGATGTCAAGTATAAAATAATTTTGACTAATATGAAACGAAATAAACAACTGTGCGAAGGATAGATTAATGAAATTTTAATTTATTTTCCAGGTTAGCTGGGTCACCGAGACAAAAAGACGACGATGAAGTTGGAGGTAATTCATAATTCAATAAAAATTCTATATTGATTAAAAAGGGGGAACATAGGATGCCATATATTCATTCAAAATATAAAAAAGGCAAGGAACCACCAATGCCAAATCAAATTTGACATTGGAACAAAGAGTGATTCACTCACCTATAAAACTAAAGATGAAGTAACATGGATCCTTCTGAAAACCGGGGATGTGTTCCGTGTCACCTGTTTTTCAAACTCAAACTGATGTACCTTTGGTTCATTTTTGTCACTTGAGTCGAACAGCCAGTATTTTGTAGATGGTTGATATTCTCTCTTTGTGCTTAGCCAGTAAACTCTTCTACAAATTGATGATTGATGATATTATTCCAAATAATGATTCTCTAGAGTCAATGCGTAATAATTAAGAAATTATTATGCCAGTGATGCAAATTAAAGGAAATATATTATAATCTGTATTTAATGGTCATCGAACGTAAAGACACCCAAAACAAGAAAATCGAACTTTAACACATGGAAAAGTTTAAATTCAGATCTAAAGTTATCCATGTAAAGGGAATTGGAAAGTGGGTCAAGAAAGAGCCATTATCCCCTGCAGACGTCACTTTTGTTCGACAGCAGTTGTCAAGTTGGAAAAAATAATACAATGTATATACGTTATATACGATCCTTTGAGAGGTCAAATTTGGTCTCAAGGCATGATAGCGTTCTTCAAGCTTTATTACATAATGTCATACTGTTTGGTATAGGTCTTGTAATGATAGTACAACTCTTTCATTGACGATATCATTAAAAAAAGTGAAAAAAAATTATTAACCCCCGTCTATTCAGCCCGTTTGTAACTATTCTGATCATCAGAAGAACGTGACATTTTACGTTGCTTTGACAAAGTATATTAAGTGATATCAACACACTACAGGTCGATGATGATGTGAAATTGCTACTATTAAGGGGATATGTTGATGCTGAACTCACAACACGCATTTAATAGATCGAAATCAATTTATCCAAATTTTAAAGGGAAAGTCATACTAACTGATGAACTGTATTAATCAATCTGGAATTTGAGCATATTACCTGTATATGACATGAAAATGTGTTGTCTACCACAGATGACTTAAAAGACAACCCTCTGTATGGGGGTAACCCAGGTGGCACTAATGCAGTACAGGGAGCCAGTGCAGCACCGTCGTACGATCCCAGGCCCTGATTTCAGAATTGACCAAAAAACGTAGACATGTAATTACTAACGTTATGGTCCAAGACACTCACCGGCTTTAACTTAACTGATTTACTCCTTCGACACATTTGGATCTGCCTAAGTAATTGATTAAGAGCAGAGTATTATTTTACATGGGGAGGGGGTGTATGAAATCTATTATTTTACAGTGGGGGTATGAGTTAATCACCTCTCGAAACTAGGAATTAGGCACAAATATTTAAAAGATGAATAATCCAATGTGTTTTTGAAGTAGCCTCTTGTCGATACGTTTTGTTGAACATCGCATTTAAAAGCTTTGTCAATTTTCTTCACACGTTAAAGAAAATAATTCATACCAGTTGTCTTGATAATATTGAGCTTATTATTCAACCGCTGAATAAAATCACTTTTACGACTGATATTTTACAATGAAAAGATGATAAATGTTAAGTACTGACACTGATGTTATGTCAAATTGTAGGAGAACAATATCAGAATATGGATGGATTTAACCTGACTAGCTCCACACAGCAGAAGGCAAAAGAAAACGAACAACGTGGCTATAAGGTAAGTAGAATACCACTCTCGGACACTCTTTGGGTTTAAACCTTTGCACTCTGTCTGCCCGACGGGTAAGACTGATCAGAAGGGGAAACTTTCTCCATTATGGTGCATTTTAAGACATCTAGATTTTCAGAGGTCCATGTTTGTTTTATGTCCCCGAATTTGTATATGCCCCCTTACTCTTCTGACTATTGATATATTGGTATATGTAATTTTTATAACCCTTGCTTCAGAAGTAGTGGAATATGTACCTCATAATAATCATAAAATTTTAGTCGCATTAATGTGACATGTCTTTTAACCTCATAAATACGGTAGTTAGTGGATTCTTGAAAGCTAGAGATGAAGACCAGTCACACCAGATACAAATACGATAGGTAAATATATATATCGTGCAGAAGTGTGATGATGATCAGATGAAAAGTGATTATTTTTGTCCATGATTATGACTACAAATTCTTATTGCCATTTAAAATGTACATGCTATTTACTACTAGTAGTTGTAATTAATGTAAGCGCTTTAAGCTTAAACTTTGGCCCTGCGAATTTAGGGCCTATAGTAAGGTGACATCCTCGGCCATCCTCACTCAATTGAATGTATGGCATGATATGTTCTTATTTGTTTGGTTGTCTGTATCTGAATCACCAAATTCAAATAGACAGATGAACTAACACTGGAATAAGTCACATAAAGCCATATAAAACTGTAACTTTTCGTCACTTTAAACCTTGAAATATTGTCATTTGTACATTTTAGCAATATTAATTAGTTTGATGGTGAAAAGTCTTGGTCCGGCATTTTATACTCCTGTTTGACTTTGTGAATGTATGGTATAGTATTGTTGTTTACGTCCCACTCAAGAATATTTTACTCATATGGATACGTCACCGTGTGCCGGTGAAGGGCGGCAAATTTTGCCTATGATCGGCAATGTTGGTTGTAGAGCAGGGAGGGTTCTTTAACGTGACAACACCTACTTTGACACGGGACCTCGGTTTTTACTTCTCATCCGAAAGACAGGGACGACCAACCGCGGAGTGGCGTTACACGGCTCGAATACGGATCTTTCGATTTGCAGTCGAACACGCTAACCACTCGGCCACGACTTTGTGAACGCTGTGGTATGATTACTAATTCCGAAAGCAAGACACCCTTCCCTCTTCAGTTCCTTAAAGATAGTAACTTTATCTTTATAAAGGATTTTTTTTTACTTTCTATGGCATCTATTTCAGAACAAAGATGGCCTATTTTACATGGACGTCAAATTTGATCAGCCACCCACACGTGGTAAGCTAACAATTCGTAAGGAGGAACCGACAGGATATGCCATGATTCAGTTTGAAGAGCCGAATGCAAAACCTACACCAACTATTGCGCGATGTGCAGAGTGAGGGCAATGAAACAGTAGTCAAAGACAAAACATACTATAGAAACTACAGCAAAATGTTTGCAGAGGGCGGTCAGTTATACCGGAACCAAAAACTCATTGCACACTACAACTAATGCTATGCAAAGTGATGAACGATTTGGCCAAACTCTTATTTTGTATTCTCTATAGAAATTATTTGATCGATCTTTGATTGTTACTTTTACCTTTTTTTATTATGCTGAGATAACACAACTGAAATAGTTGCTAATTTTCACTATATGCACATCGATTTTGTATAAACGCATATGGAACTTGTAAGTGATAACCGATTTATATTTTTATTACATCTTTTTATGTGATCTGATATAAAAAAGCATTTTGTCTATGAAGACTATTAAAGCTCATCTCAAGAAACGAGGAATGCTACTGTCCCGTCGTAGATACCAGCATTTTCCAGGTATTATTTTTGTTATTAGATGGATTATAAAAATTGCAAATTTGATGCATCACAAGCTGAAAGAAGGCGAAGGACATATTGTCAGCTATATTAGCATGTAAAGAAAAACGTGTACATGTATATGACCGTAGGAAAACAAACCGTCGAGGTGAGCTGAGTTATTCGACCATCGAACATTTTATTTGTATAAAAGTTTACCGTACACTCCTATTCATAACTGATATATTGAAAGTCGAATTAAAGTTGATCTGCAAATTCTTTATTATGGGATAAATATTCATTCAGATAATATTTCTACCTATACACTTTCAAAGTACTAATTGAAATCAAGTTTTCTCAATCTCCTTCGTAGATCGTTATGCTTTATTAGCCGAATAGTTATGTATGTTGTTTGTACATTTATAATATGTGATATTCGTGAATATTTACTTTACTACTTTTTCTAAATATGAGAGAACCAAAGAAAAACTTGTGTGAGAGACAATCCTCATACAAAATGTATACTTCCATGACATGAGATCTGTATTATCTGTTTATATTTGGTTGTTTATCAAATTTCTTAATGATCAGATATCTCTCACGACAGGTCCTAAATAACTTGTTTATACATGCAATCAAATTAGTGTATCCAATGAGATGAAAAACTCCAATTTTATGAAAATCTTAAAATGTTTTCTCCTTTATGTATAAATGGAATGCTGCTCATTTTAATTTCTATCAGTTTGCATATTTTTGTTTAAACTCTTTGTTATCTACATTATATATTATTTAATTACCCGGTGATTAGATTCCACTAAAGGATTTTATAGTTTTGCGTCTTGTCGCCCCTTTCATCTGTCCTTGCGCGCTTTGTCCGGAACATAACTAATTCATCTTTATTTGGAGATAAGTCATTTAGAAAAAGTACAAAGGGATATTCGAAAAGATAAGTCTTATAAGTATCAAAAGTTGAGGAATAATAATTATCTCAACATAGAAATCAATTACAAAATCCTAATGGGACCAGGTGTCCGTACTTAGTCAGAGGTTCTTTTGCTGTGACATACCCGTTTCAAATGTTCCATGAAATTCCACTTAGTTCAGTGAAATGTCGAAGTTTGTTGAAAATGTCATATGTCCTTGATCTGACTAACAAAGTGCAGTCACAATATGTTCATGCTTCAGAATGTAAATTAACGTCTTTGAGAGTTGATACATTTCACAGAGTCATTGTCAGTGACCCAGTTCAAAGTACTTGACTGTTGGCTGTTTATATGTTTGTGCGTTTTATTAACCTTTTGTTTATCCGCACATACCGTTGACTTTTTCCCATTATGAGTGTCTCATCAGGGAAAAAATGTATGCGTAATGTCCGTCCTACAACATATTTTTTCCATTTTCCCGGACCCTGACTAACTTACGTTTCTTGCGGGACGGATACAATTTTGCATTATTTCTGTTTGGTCCGAAAGGATGTGAAATGATCTTCAAACAAGAACATATCTTCAAGGTTAAGGTCACATTACACACATACCTAGAATTTTCTCCATGCTACTTTTGAGAGTGGTAATGTTGTCTTTTATTACTGCGTGTGGACAGATTTTGATTAAGCGTCATACCTGTGTGAGGTGAAGTCCACAACAAATAAATATATAGCAGCAATATATGTTTTGGCTATCACAATTTGTTGTAAATATATATTATGTATAAATGAACTGTATTCTTCAAGACAATTATTCGGAGAAATCGCTTTGTATAATATGAAATTCCACTATTCAGTCATGCTTATGATAATCAAATTTAGCATACTTTTTATTTTATGCATTGCATGTCATTAAGACCTTTATATTTTTGTACATTTTATAACGCCGATATTCGTAAACCGAGAACTTAATATAAGTATGGATGACTGTTCGGTGCACACCGTTGCTTTACAGTGAATCTAATTGATTTTGGTAAATATTTTGTTTCCTAGATTAAGAGTTTTTATTTCCCTATCTTATGCTAGGGACATCTCAGATAAATCTTTCTTTTAGCACTTTATTCTTTCGCAGCTTTTCAGTTTAGGAGGGAGCTTCGGTTATATTGTAACCCTCCCTTTACGCATTAATTTAACCTCGCGTCACCAAATCATTAGAAAGCTGTCAAATGCGAAAATAACAATATTATGTTAAAACCATCATCGGCATGTGCCCTTGTTTATTGAATATCTTATTATCCATATTGATATTTCAAAGGATGCTTTGCTGTTTCATTATACTAGCAAACATTATAACAACTTAATCAATATCAATGTGCATTACTCGTCAGAATTAGTCAGTGGAATAGAGCATCACTTAACAAAATGATGTGCTGTGCATCTCCGGCGAGGTTATCAAGATTGTAGATAAGGTCATTCTCTATCACCCAAGTCATGAAATAAAATATAACTGCCGAAATGTACAAGAGTGTGACCTATGGTGACAAACATCTACCGTGTTTTCATTAAATTGTTTAATTCAAACGAAACTAACTAAAGAATGAATTCCACCGCTGGGGCTTTTTTATATAAATCGTTTACATTTTTTTTATTTTATTTGTATTGTTGTACTGCTATTTCTGGATGACTAGAGAAAAAATCTCACTATATCGTTATATTGATAAATATCTCATCATATTAGCATCGAGATCCATTTGTTTTTTTTTTTTTTGGATGTGTACATGTTTTATCACGATAATTTTAACATCTTTTCCGGTTTTTGGTCCATATAAATGCTTTTTTACTTTGCAACATTAATAAAAATTGTTTTAATTTCTAACCGTTGTTTTATTTCTTGATCTTAACATTGCAAGTTCTGTTACTTAAACTTCATTACAACGCCCAAAGACTGCGACGTCAGTTTGATAAATTGATATATGGATCAGTCGTCATAACACTTGATGATCCTATGAACTTTATCTTGTACAGTGAAGAATATCTAAACTGACGGCACATATATTGAAACCGGACGAAGGATTCTTCATCTTATTCGAACGGCAGGAATATTCCTCACTTGTGTCACTCCGAGTTTAACCCATGACTTAACAATCTTAAGACAAGCAATCTATCGGAATACCATGTGATCATACTGCCTCATATTAATTAAAACACAAAACGGTAAGAAATGATGAATCAATGTAAAACTGTTTTCTGTTAAAAAGTAACAAATTTTGTTTCGAAGTCATTTCCTTGTAACGTTGCGGAAAAATTACCGTAAATGCACTTTTTGCTTTGCAGAAATGCATAATTATATATTTAGAAATATTTATTTTTCTCATGATTAACACTTTCTTATCTTAATTTTTGATTCACAAATATATCTCATATATCATAGATTGGCTTAGCTGAAAGAAATGTCATTGCATTACCTGATTACTTTTCAGAGTGAGGAGTTATTCGAATAGTAAGATGGTTAAACATTAGAATTGATGCGAATCACTCTCGGTTACATTCTAATCTATCATAAAAGAAAAGAAAAAACCATAGCCTTCCTTACAGAGATTGATTTCCTGTTCCAACGCAGTGTAAGTAACGTGGAAAAAGTTTGAATGAACAGACATACAAAAATTAGGATTTAACATATAACCTATCGATTGCCACGGCAATATTATAAATATCGATGGTGAGCTGTCTTACATATTTGCTGAATAATAGTTGAAGTATTATAAGAATAACTGAACTTAACTGAAAAACAAGAATTACTAAAATGAAATTAAATAAAAAAAATTATATTGATAAGGCTTTTGTCATGTCCGGAACCTGTCGCTCTACATATGCATCGAATCGGGAAAAGTCTAATCCAGTAATAGTCGAAACAAAAACGAAGGACGGGATTGGACCCATGGCATCGGGAATATACCCAAATCATATGTAACACCAATTTTCAGAAACGGTCAACTGATTGAAGATTTCAACAGTAAAATTTATAAAATGATTATGCCGTCAGAAAGTGAACTCACCCTGGTTCTGTTGGATTCTATCTACTCTAATTAAGTTACATAATGTTGTGCCGATTTCTGTTTGTAATGCTGTCCCTTTTGATTTTAGCCATTATTTTGTCTGGTTTTCGATTTTTTAATTTGAAATGACCACTTGGTGTCTCCAAGTATTCATCTTTAGTGAATGTGTTTAACCTAAAGTAATACGATTCATTTCCGTTATTTTCTTATCTTTCATAAAATATATAAAACATTCTTTATATATTTTCCGTGACAATGCTAGTCATTTGACAAAATAGTATGATTGTGCAGACATGTCGATATTTAGATTTAATGACAACCTATCGATTGCCTCGCGAGTGTTATAAATATCGTTGATGACTTGTCTTACATATTTGCTTAATAAATGTTGCAGTATTAGGAGATTAACTAATTTAATTGCACAGCAAGTAATGCTGAAGTGAAATTAAAAAAAAAAACAATTTCTATTAAAGTGCTGTCATGTGGGACACCTGCCAATTCACATATGTATCATATACGGGAGAAAGTATCATAAAGTGATAATCAAAAACGAAAAAGGGAGGACGGAAATCCGTGTATAACAACGGGATTATATATCCCAATCATCTTTAACACCGATTTTCAGAAACGGTTAATCAGGTCTTAATTGTAACCATAAAAGATTCGAAAGATTACGTTTATTCTACCATTTGAAAACATATTAGAATACTAAGCTGAGGGATTGATTCACCATTAGGTTATATAAATGTATATATAGTTTATGTGTGTATGCGTGTATTTATATCTATGTATAAAAACCAACTATTATATCATCATATTAAATCAAATTTTGGTCATGAGGTCATGAGTTTCCTTTATTCAATCATTCTGTAAGGTGTAATATATTCACCATCGCGATCCCGATTTAATCCAATTTACTACCTGGTATGATGTATATGACGCCATTGATCTCACTTAGAGATGAAATACGTTAAGCTATATATTTTGCTGTGTTTGAAAGTATTTCTGTTTGTGAAAGGCGAGTTACTCAGACTAACTCAAAATCCACCGTACGGGTCATAATATCTATTACATCCAGTTTTGTGTTAAATGATATTCATGCAAGAATTCGCTGATTGTTTACTCGACAATATATCGGGTACTACTATCACTTACATTTTGTATTTTTCAGTGACAAAATATGATTTTATGTTGAAGCATGTATACACCTTAGTACTCTATTATTTATGTGGACGCTTAGCATTCTGCAAATTCGTATTCTTCAAAGTTCCCTACGCTTAGTTTATTTTGAATTGAATGTTAGTGCATTGTCCTACTAGGCGCATAACAATATTTTGAGATATACTGATTATACCAGGAACAAAAATAGCTTTTGTTATCACTGTTACCCCAGTACAATCTACCTGTATTGACATAAATATAGTATCACAGCACGATATAATAACCTATTCAAACTTTGTAAATACATACATCACCCGTAAATCGTATCCTTCAGTAAATAAATTGAGGAGCTATTATATTGACTATTTTAGGAAGCTTATTTTGAAATCAATCTATGCAAACTTATGATTCGATGCTGAAATAGGTGGTTCGTTTATTTGCATCAAGAAGATATATATGTAAATAGTTAACACCAAGTTTGATTTTCCTGGTTGTCTTTTTTTTCTTGATGCGCTTTACTTAGGAATACACATTTCGTTCACCCAAGATACAATTATAGCCTTGCATCCCTCATACAGATACAAAGGTAGTGTATATACATGAATAATTCTTAGCGAATCTGATATATGAATTATTCCATGTTGCTAAGTGAATACACTGTGTACGACCTTCTTCCTCACTGATTCACATAAATAGAACTTTGTAAAATGATGTGCTGCATTGGATTCACCCGTCTCTTTCTAAAACATTAGCAAGAACATGCGACTTACGAGTTTAGACACATAGAAGTGCTTAAAAAAAGAAGTGAAAATGTCTGTGATGGATAGGATATGCCACTCCTCATTGTCCCTGTAGAATATATTGTATTAGATACGATTAACAATATTGTTAATATGGTGTTTTACTATTATAAACCTATTACGCCTATGGCATGTAAAAACATTTGTCATAAGACTTAAATTAATATGAAGTTTTACTTATCTATAATTGTCTTTGTTTCGGGTATTTGTACAAATGTACCTTTTCTGAAAAGTTATATTTCTCGAGGTTCATATTTCTTTAAAAAATTCGAAATAAACAAGAAAGAGCTAGTTATTTTAATATCTAAGCAAATTGTCTGCAGAAAACATTATAGAAATGCAACCACAAAATCGACCATACTACTATGGAACAATTT
>JACSZP010043542.1:0-18298 GCA_016161895.1 Pinna nobilis | reverse complement strand
TGCTTTTTAGGTAAAGATAGACTCCATTTACAAGAATATATCAAGTTTTAATCAATATAAGCACTCAACTCTTTGCAGGCGTATACTTTTCTCTGCAGGCGTACGCAGGCGTCTGCAGGCGTATTTAAGACCGACCGGGTAGGAGCATCTGTTTTCGATCGTCATGTGTTTTCGATCACCACAAACCTAGCGTCCCTGTGTAGCGCGAGCTACAGCCTTCCGGTAATTTGCACAAGTCAAATGTAAACAAAGCATACAAACGCGCGTGTCCATGATTGTTTTGTGCTTGAAACAACTCAATCACAATAGAAACAAAATGTTTTAATGATGAAACATAATTCATTGGTATTTATTAGAGAGGTTGCTGTAATTGTTATTAGGTGATCGAAAACCCATGCACCCATCATACTAATATAGCCCTACCTATTGGCGTATTGCAGTATTGGCTAAATTATACTGTATTGGATTTACACTTTTACAAATATTATGGTAATAGTAATCCAGTACATGAACATATTATCCACTCTGATGCTCCCTATTATATACAAATGACTGCTAGAACTCCCTATTATATACAAATGACTGCTAGAAAGAACTTGAGTGGGAAGTTGATGATTTTACATGATTTAAATTTTAGTGTTGGTCGTGACTACTCAAAGCCGTAATTCCTTTGGGGATTCTGTCGGGGCCGTTTTCATATGCTGTCATTTACTGTTGCCCCCGCCAGAATCCCTTATCAAGCCTTCATAGTTTTATTCGGGAAAATTCAGCTCTGGCGACCGGCTCACTTTAAGATGACTTAAAACGTAATATTTACCTTAATTTTATGACAGGCTGAAATTTGGCCATCCGTTGTTTGTTAACACATTTTCCTTCGACTAAATCCAAGTTTAAGTTTAAATTCCAAATAGATAACAAATAATCACAGTTTTAATCTGATGTAAACATACTTTCTCTCTCAATTTGAATGGCAGACTACAAATGTCATGGATACCCTCTTCCGATACAGTGACTGTAGTCTGTTCCATTTTTCATCAAAAAGTCGGGGGAAAGGTGCTGCTGCATAGAAAATGAGCTTTCCCGCTTCAGTTTCAGTAACATGGATCAAACTATAGCCTCTGCACCAGGTCAGGTGATCATGTGACATAAACAGTCTGCCATTCAAACCGAGAGAGAAAGTGTGTTTACATCGGGTTAAAAATGTGATTATTCGTTATTTATTTGGAATTTTAAACTAAAACTTTGATACTGCCCAAGGAAAAGTGCCTAAAAAGCATATTTCCACACCCCTGATTAAAATCCACAGACACCTCCTGTTTTCTAAGGTTTACAGTTGTTATGGTGATCATAAATATACAGCTCACTTCAATCATAAATTTCATATCACAAATTCAGTGTTTTACTGTTGTTTTTCATCAATGTCTGTGAATTCAAATGTATATCACTATATGTACTGTATATGAATGTGATTGAGTTGCAAAAGCAATACTGTGTTGTGTTGTCTTTTTGTTTGTATTTGTTGTTATTTTTTTTTTTTTTTAGTGGGAGGGGAGTGTACATGGTGTTGAATGTGTGTAAATGTTTATAAAGATAATTTTTTTTACAACAAATTCTGTATGTATTGTATTATAGTTTATACATAGCTTAAGGGTATGGGGGATTATGAGTACTGTAAATCTTACATAATTTCATTATTGCATGCATGTTTACGCAAGTAACAGTACATGTTGTATATACTTATAAAGTACATGTACTAGCTGTTAATATATATACATTATTTGGAACATCCTACAATTTACCGGTACATGAAACTATACAAGTAAATAATGGAGGTTCATGTTTTCTGGTCCTTCTGCTTCCTACTGTAGCATTGGCCAAACTTTGGTGAAAAACCTATACAGCACAATTAAGTCATTTTACTTGTGGAGGTAGTAAAAAGAAAAGTAAAATGCAGTGTGCAATATAAAGGTACATTGTATGTATGTAACCAGTATACTCTGTAAATGTATTTCTTTTATAAGAATTTGCTGTAATGCACATTTGTCTTAGGACCTTAACAACATCATGATTAAGACAAACAAAATGTTTTTGGGGAGTTTTTTATTTTCATTCTTTCATGTATATTCCCAGTTGAAAACAAATGGTGGAAACAACAACAATTTCTGCGAAAAATAAAATGAAAATCACTTTCATGCTCAGACTAACCTCACAAAACACTAAGTTTTGCAAACAGCAAATGAGAGTAACAAATTCGAACCCAGTTTTAGTTTCATTCTTGTTGACCTATTTTTAGGCTTTTGACCTTTGAAAATTCCTGGATATTTTCAGTTTCCCAGCATTTTGTTTGCTGCTATTGCTGGATATTGAAGTGATATTTGGTATACATGTATGTGCATGAATGTATAATTATGGGTTACAGGTAGAGTTTATTAAGTTATGTTCTACAAGTCTATATGGGACTTGCATTGCTCATGCAGTGATCAATCACTTAATTGTTACTGGCCAT
This sequence comes from Pinna nobilis, assembly GCA_016161895.1. NCBI lineage: Eukaryota > Metazoa > Mollusca > Bivalvia > Pterioida > Pinnidae > Pinna > Pinna nobilis. Next base: position 15,792 of record JACSZP010043542.1, on the reverse strand, counting down.
TTAAATATGTAAGTAATGGAAATTATATATATCTCTGTGTATTTGTACCCTTAGACAAGTCAATTAGATTGTAGTCTAGTGCTGAGAACAAAAATTGTATATATTATACAGTGTATAATCATCAGCTTTCAGTTACAGCACAAAATATGAATGGAGGTTTTCAGTTAGTATTACATGTATATAATGTATCAGAGACATATATAACACAGAGATTGTCAGCTTATCGAACTCTCGTGTAATCATAAACCCAGTACTGTTGTCAACGATCGAGACGAGATCAGGCTTTTACAGAAAAGTAAAAAACGAAATACGTTACCAACTAGTCTGCTTCAAGCCATAAAGCATTAATTACAGTTGTATAAAAAAAAATTTTTTTGGAAATATAGGGTTCACTAAATCGTGATTGACTGATTACGAGCAAGCATAGAAATCTCTTATCTTTCAAAATGGCGCCATTTTTAACACTCATCTCGGACTTTTCATAGGCTTTTATAGAAAAGTAATGGACGAAATACCCTATCGATTAGCTATATTAGCTTATCAAGTAGTAGAAAAGTTCAAAACCATATATTTTTGCAAAGACAGGGGCTCACTAAATCGTAATTGACTGATTACGTGCAAAGTTACCGGTTGTCATTTCGGTCATTTCCGTCGCGAGTGACAAATCAATAGATAGACAGGATTAGTTGCCAATCTCTGTGTTATTTAGGTCTCTGAATGTATGCACTAGATGATCATTTAAAAACAATTACGATAATGTATTCCTGTGAGCACATGTGATTCTTATAGTTATATCAACAAAAGCAGAATTTATTTCATTATTCAAGCCATTTACAAATGTTAAATGAATGTGTAGGGATGGCAAAGTGGGTCTGCAAAACTACAACCACAGTTAAACAAATTTTGCCCTCTGATAGGTTTGAGCTAAAATTTCATGCAAGTTATGTTACAGATATGCAGCAGAACTATCTGCTTTATTATTGATGATCATATTTAAAAAACAAAACAAAACCCAAAAACATTGAGCATATGTTTACTTGTATCGTTGTTCCTTGTTTTATGACCTCGATCAAAACCTACCCTTCAGCAGACACTAAGGATAGAAGAAAAACTTCGAAAGGTCTTACTGACATTTTTATTATATGTATGCTTTTAGAAATTTTTGATATTTCATTTGTCTATATTCAGGTTTCTTTTAAAGTAGAATTTTTTTGGATGCAGACAGATTTATCAAAATTTGACCTGAATGTGTGAATATTATTGTATGCCCTTGCCCACTATCTCTGTCTGTCAGTCCTTCTCTCCTCTCTCTCAATTTTTAATTTCATTTTGATAGAAATTAAGTACATATATAGATACATGTTTATTTTTACTGCAGTATTGGTAGCAGAGATTGTGCAGCATTTCTTTCCCAAAGCAGTACAATTACACAGTTATCCCCAAGCTAATAAAGAGACTGGGAAAACTAATAATTGGGTATATTTAAACAGGTACATGACTACTGCTAGATAACTCATCTCTGTACACCCACTGTTGTGTTTACAGTCAACTAACACAAACATACAAGTGTCTCTGTTTTATTTTTAAAATATGTATTCATAAAAAATTACTGAGTTTTAATTGCCCTCATTTTTAGCAAGCATTGCATGTTTTTTCATTCTCCATTGTCACTCAGGAGGGAAGGGACATTAAGCTGGACTCCCAAACCATTGGTCATACCTTACAATATTGCTTCATTGATTGTCCAGACTAGCTCTTTATTCAGTAGTCCAGTTTTGATAATTGCCAGTTTCTGTAAAACTTAGATTTCAAGAATATACCTGTATGCACATGTATTTAGTTTGAATAAGAGCAGCCCTAATTCAGTGTTACAAAATTTTGCTGATAATTTGGTGGATATTTGATGACTTGTTTTTTTTACCAGTTTAAAGGCAATAACTTCTCAGTTGTCTTTTAATGATTTTGTTCTGTCTCAAGTTTAATTTCATGTACAAATTTATGATCAGATATCCATGACTCAGTGGTACGGAGTTGTGGACTTCAGACTATGAGGCTGTAGATTGAAATTGATAGAGGTCGGGCTGGCTTTGAATTTGCTGTCCTTGGTGCGAGACAGTAAAATACAAAGGTTCTTTGTCATAGTACCTTTAGGTATTGGTATAAGACTCCCCAAATTATAAGATCTTCATCAGCATTTAGTGACATATAACTAACATGAGTGAAAGATTCTTGAGTGGGATGTTAAACATCACTACAACATCAATAGTAATCAAGAACATGTTTTGTTATGTCAATTGACTCAGCTGTAATTTGATTGGTTGATTCTTCACAGTAACTATAGAGATATATTTTTAATTCATCTCTTTTCTTTTAAACTTAGAAACAGAGTAAATCAACAATTATTGGAAGTTTGACCTAAAGAGTCTTTGTCAGAAATATGGGTGATACATAGAAATAAGCGTATATGTGATACTGATTGTAAACACAACAGTTGGTTTGAGTGTTGTTCATTGCACAGATTTACATAGCACATGCTTTAGATTTAGCTGCATGCTGACCAGAAAGCACCTTGTAGCTGCATGTCAAACAAAAACACCCATCATTTTAAATATCTTAATCAGTAGTTCTAGTCAAATCTAATTTTCATCACTGCTTATTGCACAACTTATTCACTGTTTTGCATTAGCTTATGTGGAAAGCTACTTTGAAAAACTGTATGTGACTCACCACCTTTCTTAGCTTTATCCTTTACGATCATATAAAATGTAGGTACATGTACAAATACAGTAAAAACTTCTTTATAGGCCTTCTGTGTACAAAGACTTCTTACCATAAATGTAGCCTACCTTTTGCCGTTTTGTGTGGCCCTCTATAGATCTGTATATTAATGTACATGTGCATATATATAGTGACTCCCTTCCTCTATAGAATGATGTTTATGTCTTGAGAGTGTCTTGATAATATACAGCCTTTACAGTAGGTAAATGTATACATGTATTTACGTAGGAAGCTAACTGACTTCTACAGGTCTGTTACTGTCTAGTATGACATTCTTGAACTTAAGCCACTTTTCTGCACTGTACTGCAACATAATGCTTTAACACTAATTCCTACAGTCTATACATAAGAAAAAAAACTGTATTCCAAAATCAGAAGCATACATGTAATTCAAAATAAGAGTTTGATTAAAAAATTCAAGTTATTTAAAGAGTGTAGATGTCCAACTAAACTTGTATATAATTTGATGAAACTGATATAAGAGTCATTCCAAAGGAATTAAAATTTGACCCTCAATGTGCAACTTCTCAGTGCTGGGTCACATGAGGATCTATTGATATCTGATAAATGTCAAATCTTATGACCTCTGGCTCTGCTATCTTTTATGTACCATCCTGAATGTTGAGCACTTCTGTAGCTTGAAATTGATTGGTCATTGCCAAATATATTAGGATTTGACCTCACAATTAGATTTATCTTGATCTTCATGCATAGCAAAGGAGAATAGCAAAGATCAAATCTTAACTAGTCCATCATTGTAAAATTGTCAGTTTGCTGTAACCAGACTCAGTTTTTTTTTACCGGGAGTGACATGAATAGGTAGGTAGGATTTCCACTATCTATGCATGTGCATTAATATAGGCAAGGGGGAAATATCAGAAGACTGATGGAACAAAAAAATTCCCGGAATGGCAATAAAGAATACGAATTGCAGGTTTTGAGTGAGTAGGTCAGGCTACAGCAAAATTTTATGGATGAGCTTAGGATGGAGTCACAGTGATCTCCCCTGCTCACATTTGTGCCTCATCTTTTTAGCAGTATTGCCACTTTTTCTCTCTACTGCTACATGTACTTACACGCCGTCACCATAAGAATATAGCCTTAAGTAGTGATAATTACTCTGTGCACAAAGTAACAAAATGAAGTTATCTGATCCTTGCTCCTCAATAATGAGAACATCTTGCCAATCTAAAAAAAAGTCCAGTGGTATTGTCACGCAACAGACATTTCTTACACGTTATGTAGCTCTGATCATCATTGTGAATATTGAGTTGGTTTTTTTTATTCAGTATGGTAGAATCTGGTCTGAAGAGCAGCTTAATTATAACAAAAACAAAACATATTGGAATAGTGTTTGAGTTCTCCTGAAATGTTGTAGTGTTGGCTAAATAGACCTGATAAAAAGGACCATCACAGGTTGAGAGTTTTGAGCCAGACAGTCATGTGACCAGAAATGACAATTGACAGATTTGTCTTATGGTCAAACTCTAAGTGTGTATGTTTTAGCCTTCATACTTGGACATACTCTTTTTGTACATAATTCAGATTATTTTTTCATTCTTAATGTCACATGTTGTGTTGTTTATGATGTGACTATTGTTACTGGTTATGCTGTATCTTTGTATAGATGATTGACTGGTTATTTCTGTAGTTTGTGATTGTACATAACTACATGTAGTTATACTATTCAAAATTATTTGTGTTTATTGTGGTACATTTACCTGATACTTCTGACTATTGTACATTTCATGATATTGTTTTAGGTTTCTTGTATTTCTCTTCCCTCATTCTATTTATAAATTAGCACCATTTTCTTTGCCAGTCTTATTCATGGCAGTGGAACAGCTTTGATACATTTTTTACCCCTCTCCCCAAGTAGCACTTATTCTTTGCATGTCAAGAACTCAAGATCACCTTCTTCTGTCTCATGGCTGGGTTGAGCACCAAAGCTTCAGAATTTACTTAAGTCTGAGAATTTGCTCAACTTCAGCTTCTCATCCAATCAGAATTTAGTGTAGATGGATAAGACAAGTTTTATGGTGCCCAGCCCAGGTAATTTACATGTACTGGTTTGTTGGAACAACTAGCCAAGAGCCAATTGAAGCTTTCCTATAGAGTGTCTGTGTCAAGATTACAGAGTTGAGAATACATGTACAAGTTCCAGTCACACTATGATCTGCTTTCCATTCCTTTGTCCTTCTGCTGTGATAAACCAGGAAAAAAAATTGAAAATGCTGTAAAACTCCTATTAAAGGAGCAATTCGTCTTACCACTTGAATTTGGACAAAGCAGACTTCTTTTGAAATCACAGTATCTAAGGACATGGTCAAAGCATTTTTCAGCCAAGTCCATTTTGAGAGGTGTTATGTTTTCACCCCAGTAATTTTGATACATTTTGATGAGTGATGCTTATTAAGTTGCATACATGGTGATAATCATTAACAAGTTTTTGTCAGTTTCAAGACAGTAGAAACAAAACAATGAAATCTTGGCAATCCAATGACTAAGTGGTAGGAGCAAGTTTTCTTTATATCACAATCTATGCATCTCATCTCCAATTCATATCTTTTATTGGACAAGTCATGATTTCTGCAAGAGTATTTCCGAGGTTACAGTGGTAATCATCCTCAATTACCCATGATACCATATAATTGTTCCCATGACTGAACAACCTGGGCTGATCACAATTAAACTTAGCTTCTCAGCTTAAATCAGACTTCAGGATTAGCTTGAGTTGAGTAAATTTTTACACTCGAAGTACATGCATAAGAAAATACTCAAGTTTTATGGTAGCAGCCCTGGGGTTAAGTGGACAAATTCTGGGATATTCTGCAAAATCTTATAAATAATCATTAATGAAATCAGCCAATGAATTAGAAAATTTAAGTGAGCACGGCATGATAACAAAGCCTGATATGCAGCATCTTTGAAAACCTTTTCCTGATTGGGTGATTACTTTATTAATGGAGTCTATTATATTGCTTTGAAAATGAAATGAGAAACCTTGAATTTTTTTGAACTAATTTGGTCATGGGTACAAATACCATGGGGTACCCAAGATAAGTGGTACCGTACTTGCCTGAATTCTAAAGGGCTTTAAGGTTGGAGCCCAGGCTATAGGCTGACCTGTTTCTGTCATCTAAAAAGATTCAGTAAGGCCTTTGTCTTACAAGTTATACATGTATCTACATGTAATTGTCTATGAGCTATAAATCATATTTCTGTTTGTAAGTCTGATATCTCTCTCCTTTTTTTTTTTAGTTTTTTTCCTCATTGGAAAATTTGACCATGAATGTGTTTTACTCTCCTGTTGTCAAAAGGAATGAAAAAAAAGGTTCTGCTCTGTCCTTTCACAACACAAAGAAAACCGTTCATTTTGTATTCTAGGAAGGGAGTTGTACAGAACTTTGGATGTGGTGCATCATACATGTACATGTTTTTGTAATGTTTCTCTCCATATACATATACATGTACTTTGTAAAGATGATGGTAGTCTGCACTGCCTTTCTTCTTTGTGTGTGTAGCTTACTTGTTTTGTAGTGTGACATTCATTCCATTTCACCTTCCTGTAGTGAAAGGTCAAGGTCACTGTAAAACCCAATCCATATTGAAGGTCACAGTTTGACCCTGGATGACTAAGTCATATGAAAATAAGGTACATTTATAGTTCTGTTTTCCTGTTTGTCACTTCATTCTGATGCTTCTACATGTATATGTGTTGGAGATCATTGGTTCTGCCAACATACTGTGTATCCTTAGTTGACACGGGTTGAAAAAGTCAGCTGTTCTCTAATACTTGAAAATCCTTTTCCAGTACTGGTGGCAGAGATTATCCATCACTTTTTTCCAAAACTGATTGAACTTCATAATTATAGTCCCTGCAGTAAGATGAAACTTAAGGAAGATAATTGGAAAAGTTTGCATAGGTAATATTGACAATACACATGTAACAAAAATATTAATTCAGTGGTGAATATAAGATACATTAGTTCTACTCATAGTTAAGCTTTAGCTTAAGACATGCAAATTAAAAGATGCAAGTCAAACTACAAATTAAGCAAACCATACACATATAATGATCTCTGATTACAGAATTCTTGAAATCCTTTGATCACTCTTTTTTTGCAATGTAACAACTGTTCTTCTTGAAAAAAGTGCATCTTCCGCTAACTTCGTGTTGTGTGATTAGTACTAGTGGATTTACTGTAGAAAGCTAATTTCTGTTAACTTGTATTTTCTTTTCAAGTTATGAAGTGAGATGCTACAGATTTATCTCCCTTATATAATTATCTAAAATTATAAATCCTTATGTTCTACATGTAGGTGACACTAACAATACAGCAAATTTGCTTGTCTTTAATGGATATCTCACATCCAAAAACTTTTGTTTTTGAGTAATTTACTTTCAGGAATATATGTACATGTATGTGTACATACAAAAGGGAGACAACCCTGTAGCATCACATTGTGTAGACATTTCTTCTGTACACATGTGGATCTTGTACGCTCTTGTCTTTGCACATTCCTAACTTGATTTGTTTGCATTTCTGAGATTAAAAAGCAGAATATTAACTGATATAACTGATCAATTCAATGAACTTACATATCATTCTTATTCAATTGAAGAATTCAAAATTCACTTAATGCATAAATGTTTTATTGCTATAAAATCATAGCTTATGTTTATATATGTAAACTTCTGATGTGCAGGTCTGTGGTAAGTTTATACAATAGTCCTACATGTATTTATTTGAACATTTCAAAAATGTGACTTATCCTACGAATATGATTAAATGTTCAAATAAAGTCAGTCATAAAACATATTCTTAAATTTCTCATGACTATATCTTCCAGTAAAGTTCTCAAGAAAAAATTTAACCTAGAAGTGTCAATCAGGGATATTGAAAGAATTGTAAGGTGTGAAGACATGGTTATTCAGACAGTATTGTTAAAACTGAAAACGAAGATTGAACGAGCAATGTGGGAGATAAACGACCAAAGGGCCAAGGCAAGACATTATGAAAGTGAAAAACCTGAGGCAGATCAGCTTGTTGGTATGTTTTTGTTAAGTTGTTGTGTATTCATTTGCTAACTTTTATTGTGAAATATCAATTTCAAGCAATGTATGAAAGTTTGATTTGAAAACTTAGTTTTTTTGATTTAAATGCCCATGTAATAAAAAGTTACGGCCTTTTTTTTTTTCTTTTTTGTTAGCCCACGATCATACTGATAGCGGGCTCATGAAATCACCTTTCATCCATGGTCCGTCGCCTGTGGTCTGTCCTTAAACAATTCCCATTATTGCTATTTCTCAGACACTACTGAAGGGATCTTTCTCAAACTTTACATGGAGGGTCCCCATGGGGTCTAGTATTTTGGCATTGATTCAAAAAGATTTGGGGCCCCAGTAGGGGAACTCAGGTTTTGAAATGTAAATCCTGTTATCACTATTTCTGTGAAAGTAATGAAGGAATCTTCATCAAAATTTGCCTAGATGTGTCCCTTGGGGTATAGTTTTGCATGCTTTATTTTGGAACTGATCCAAAAAAAAAATTGGGCCCTAGAGGGGGAACTTGGGTTTTAAAAATCAATCTCATTATCACTATTTCTTAAAAATCAATGAAGGGATCTTCATCAAAATTTTCATGGAGGTTCCCCTTGGAGTCTAGTTTTGCATTCCACATTTTGGAACTGATCCAAAAAGAATTGGGGCCCCAGAGGGGGAATTCAGGTTATAAAAGTCAATCACATTATTGCTATTTCTGAGAGGATCTTCATCAAAATTTTCATGGAGGTTCCCCTGGGGTTCTAGTTTTGTATTTTTTGGTCAGAAATAAATTGGGGTTCCTTAGGGGGACATGTCCTAAAAAGTCAATTTCATAAGTCGCTCTTTCTGAGAAAATGCAGGGTGCGAAAAATGCACCCATCCGCTCGTCCTGGACAGGTTAAAATTGGTTAGGGATGAGCAACTTTTAGTGATACTCGTCCCAGGGGATGAGTGAAATTTGTGTCTTCAAGTTCAAAATCCAGAAAATCTTTAATTAGCTTCTATCGTTGATAATTATTCCCAGAAGTATTGTGCAAACCTGTAGTTCAGAATATATAGTAGATATCTACAGGAATCTGGCACTGCTACATGTTTATTGTCTTATTAAATGTAGCAGACAATGCACAGCAATAATTTCCTTAGAAATTCATAGAATGAATAGAATGGTGTAACTTGATCCCGATCAGATAACATACAATGATAGTTGCTAAAATAGAAACTTTCGTAAGAGTGAAAAAGTCTTTTTTGCACTTATGTTGGCAAATCTTTTTTATACGGATAAAGGTATTCAGTAATTTATTATTGGGTTAACTTGACCCAATTAATCACAATAAATATGAATTTTAAGTCCAGATCTCTCCCCCAAAACAAATGAGATTTACTCTTCAAAATTTTAAATCAAAACCAAAATGAAGAAAATCTTTATTTTAAAAAATAGAACAAAATAAAGCAAAAAACAATTAAATCCTCAAAATTAAAGGTAAAGGCCCTAATTTCTCCCTCCCCCAATCTTTTGAAAATTAAAACTAAAAGATTTATTACGTAAGAAATTATCATTAAATTGACAACATAAATATTGGGACTAGTGAAAAATGTACTAGGACGAGTGGTTTGTAAATGGCACTTGTCCCACGGGTCTTGTTAAGCATGCCACATTTTGGAGCCGATTAGAAAAAAATTAGAGCTCCAAAGGGCTGAAATTTGAAGTAGAGGGTCCATTAACTGAAGGTATATAGAGAAGAGTCTGTCATAGGTCTGTCAAAAATTTAATGATGGTGGGCATCAAGATCCTTTTAGGATCTCTTGTTTACAACATTTATTCGTGTGAAATATAGCCAGGATTTTGCACCCCCCTTACATCTCCTCATGGCCAGGGAGTCTGGGGATTGGCTGGCTTATAGTTCACATGCATTCTTCCTGCTTACATTCACTCACTTTCCTTCCTAGACAGAAGCACAGGCAATAGAACAGGGAAGGACAAAAAAAAATTCTATTCAAATAAAGTGGAAGAACAAATAAAGAATGTTCAATGCAAATATAGTGGAATAACAAATGGAACCCTACATGTATAAAAACTGAAAAATATAAGTATAAGCTAAATGAGCAATGGGCACATTTTGAAAATTCCAGTTACGTCCCTTCTTGTCTGTCAAACCATTCAATTATAGGTACATTGTACATGACGTTTGTCAAGCTATTTCCTCAACAGTTTTGTTTTAGATACAGCTTTGATATTTCAGCAGAATATTTCTTATGCATACATTTATGATTTAATTTCAGGGTCAACACAGAAAGGAAAGCAAGGCAAATCTATGAAGGGTGGTCCATCACCACGGTGTGTATTTTCATACATATCTTTTTTTTTACAATTTTACTGAGTAAAAGAATACGTAATTAACTTATCTACAACAATACTTTCCAAGCAAATACATTGTTGTAGTTTCTTTTGAAGGTTATGGTAAACCCAAATGAATACAAAGTTTGTACATTGAATATTTCCAGAGTCATCATGGAAAAAGAATTATAGTGTCATATTGATTTGATGTTTTGTGTTTTCCCAATAACCGATTTGATTTTTTGTTTGGTCTACATTAACACAACTACGGTGCAGGTTAACAAATGGATGTGTAACTTGCTTTAATATTTAACCCAAGTTCCTAGAGTAAATGTGAACCAATTGAGGTTTGCTAAGAGACAATGATGTTATGCCAGATTTAGCTACCAAGCATATGTATTTTATCAAAAGAATACAAAACAAGGATGTTCATCAGATCTTCTTGTCTCATTCTCAATAAAAGAGAAATCATACATTTGCAAGAATTTTGAATTTCTCTGCGAGAAATCATACATTTGCAAGAATTTTGATTTTCTCTGCTTTATTGTTGTAAAAAAAGAATCAGTAGCTTAGATTAGATCTCTCTCTCTCTCTCTCTCTCTCTCTCTCTCTCTCTCTCTCTTTTTAATTTTGTCTCTATATGACAATAAGGGATAAGCAAATCTGTAGGTTGCCTAAGGTACAACACTAGACATGACAAGTTTTGTGTCAATATTATTTATGTCATACAGTACCTCTGTTTTGTACAGTTCTATACGGATGAAAGAGCTGATGTTTCTAAGACGATACTACTGGTACCAAACCAGCAGAAAGTCAGTGTTTTTAATTCCCATGTATAAATATTTGACTTTTTACTAAATTTTCGCTTTGATTTCACTCAGGCGACAAACACTACGACATCACTGGTATGTGGTAGCTTTTCAATAAGCATTAAGTACTCTTTGCTAATTTTTGCTAATTTTATTTTTTATCTTTTTATTTCAAGATGTTAATGCTAAAATGTTCATAGTATTGGTTGCAAATGTACACGTGTAGCTATACTGCTAAGAATAGTATCTGCATCATATATTGACTTCAACATATTGGAACCAATTTATCATATCTGTTACTTAATTTGTAAACAGCAATGCAATAACCTAGCTTCATTTGTTGTATTATTTTTTTGACAAAAAGAAATCTCATGTAGAATTTGCACAGCTGCAATTATATGTAGGCATATTGCTTCAGCTTTTTCATCACTTTACCCATTTGTCAGTGTAAATGCAGGTAGATCATTTTGTCTTTTTATCAATCCATCCTGTGAAAACATAAAAACTTTGTCCTTTGAAAGTAGTTCAGAATTTAACTTTCCTCTGAAGACATTTGCCAAGTTTTTCCTTACTCCTAAATATATTAACCAAGATTTGATTTGGTCATCATTGGAAGACATTTTCCCAGATGCATCCTAAACCAAAGACATTTTCCCAGATGTATCCTAAACCAAAGACATTTTCCCAGATGTATCCTAAACCAAAAACATTTTCCTAGGTTTATCCTACCAGTTGACATTTCACCAGATTTGTCCTAAACCAAAGATGTTCCTAGATTTGTCCTACCAGTAGACAATTCCATAAATTTGTCCTAAACCAAAGACATTTTCCTAGATTTATCCTACTAGTAGACATTTTCCCAAATGTATCTTAAACCAATGATTTTTCTAGATTTGTCCTACCAGTAGACATTTCCATAGATTTGTCCTAAACCAAAGATGTTCCTAGATTTGTCCTATTAGTAGACATTTCACCAGATTTGTCCTAAACTAAAGACATTTTCCTAGATTTATCCTTCCAGTAGACATTTCACCAGATTTGTCCTAAACCAAAGACATTTTCCTTGATTTGTCCTACCAGTAAAGATATTTTCCCAGATTTGTCCTAGATTAAAGACATTTACCAGATTTATCCTACATCAGAGAACTTTTCCCAGATTTATCCTACCTGAACATCAAAGACATTTTCCCAAATTTATCCTATATCAAAGACATTTCCAAGATATATCCTACCAGTAGAGATTTTCTCAAAAAGACCTTACCAGTAAAAACATTTTCTCAGATTTGCCCTGACAGAAAAGACATTTTCTAAGATTTGTCCCACCAAGAAAGACATTTTCCAAGATTTATCCTACATTAAGACAATTCTCAGATCTGTCCTACCAATAAAGATATTTTCTCAGATTTATCCTACAAATGAAGACATTTTTCCAATTTTTTCTTCCCAGTAGACATTTTTGAGTGGCATCCTTACCTTAACCTAACCTGTTAATTTGTAAAAGCAGAGGAGGGAATGAAAAAATAATCAGAGCAGATTAATCAGTTTATTTAATTATGTCTTTAAATACATTTGGAAAAAAATATTTGAAGAAAATAAAAACACTTCTACAAAAATACTTTGCCTCTAAAAACGATAAATTAAACAGAAAAAAATAAAATTAGTCTGGTCACCCAGTCTAAAGGTGTAGTGGAAACATAACTAGGCCCGACACAAGCCTTGTATAGTTTATCCATAGTATAGTTTATAGTATAGTTTATTCGCCTTTAGCCTTTTGGCCAATCAGCATACATGTATGATAGAGCCACAATTAGAAAAGATGATTTTATCAGAAAGTAGGTTCAAGGAATTTGAAGCCATAATTGGCAGAATGTAGATTTCTGATGAAAAAGAACTTAAGGTTTAGGTTAAATTTTCTAGATGAAGTAAGATGTGTGATTTGAACTTAAGACTAATTCATATGTACTAGTTATCATAAGACAGTAATGCCACAGGACTATACAACTTTAAAATTTACATAAGTCTGAGAACATTATTCATTCAACTGCTTGGCCAATCAGATTTTAGGATGAACAAAAGTTGAGTAAATTCTTCAGTCTCAATAGTTTCTCAAGTCGTCTAATCCATGTATATAAAAACACATGAAGTTGCCCTATCAGTTTAGTGTACTCATTGGCCATTGGGAAAGGTGGCAACAACAGCCAAAGAGAATGATCATTCTGATATTTAGGCAATGCGAGTACACTTAATTTTGCTGCCATTACTCATTTTTATTTTTTTCATACTTTCAGTAATGAATATTTATATATACTCATTTATGTTTATTCCACATTAAATGATAAATTGGCAATTTCTGAATGAACCCGAGTCTTTCCAGTGTCACTTTAAAGTTATTTGAGACTTAAAATACAGCATGTCTATGTAGTCTCCTTTGATGTAAGAAAAATAGCATCAGATTTCTTGGTTTATCATCAGCGCCTACAATATGCTCTTTATGGTACAAGTCTTCCTTTATTGATTGAATTCCTGTGAAAATGATTGGTTGAATTAAACACATGATCCTTAACCACCCAATCTCATTTAGGCTACTAACTATTTCAGTAAAAAAGGTTATTCATGAATGCTGTACAATGTATGTTTAAGATCTTGTTGCTTACCTATGGTAACATTTCAGGTAGCACTTGTTTCCTATTTATTGCCAGTGCTTCAAGAAGATCAAACTTTACTGCACATGCATATTTATTCTCATTCAAAACTAATATCTTCTTCAACTTTTACTGAATTTATTGTTTTCCACTGCATTAAATGTATCAAACATTGTATCTATCTGTAAGTCTGAAAATCATCAAGATTACAGTATATAGGGTTATTTTCGCCCCGTGTTATTTTTGCCCTGATGTACTTGCAAACAGTATCGCCTCATTTTAAATTCGCCCAGTCTCGTCATAATTCTTTTGAATTAATTTACCATTTTGAATTCGCCCAGTTTTAAATTCGCCCATTGACCATGAGGGCGAAAGGAGCAAAAATAAAACAGGGGCAAAAATTTCCCTGCATACAGTATTTGAATTTTGATAATTTTATTTTATAATTTCATTTCCTACCTTATCACTTTCAATGACATTTTGTTCTGTCTGCCATCCATCATTAGGATTAAACCATGCAATACTTTAGTTGTATTGTACCTAACTTTCAAACTTTGAATTGTACTATCAACTTGAGAACAAGATCCCATGTCACAGTAGGTAAGATCCATCCCTGCTCAGTGGTTTCTTGAGTGGAATGTTATACATTTGTACATTGTATGTACAAAGTATAGATCAAAATATCACCTGATTGGCATACAGTGAAATCTCTGTTAAACTGACAGATTCTTGAGTTGGATGTTAAGCATCAGTTGATTCATCAACTTTAAGGAGAATCTGTCTTGTACATGTACATTAAGTATACTAGATATGACAGAAGCTGATTTTAAAAAGTGCTGATAATTTCTCTATACTGAGTGTTGAAGGTGTCTCAGTGATATAAGGATAATAATCATGTTGAATTAATCAATGATATAATGAAAAATTATTTGCTATTTTAGTCCTGAACCGGGTACCTCTGGTCCAAGATCAAGGTTGAATCAATATTCAGACAATAATGAAAGTGTTTCAAGACCTATGTATGAAGAAAAATACCAAGAAAGCCTTGCCAAAGAGGAGACAATTAAGGTAAGTTTGCTGTTTGGGTTGGGATGGGGTTTTTACAGTTGTAATGAATCAGAGCTATTTAAATTCTGATTCGAACTGCTGCAAATTAAGGTGTTGCAAAATGTTGTGTTTTTTTTAAATTTTCTGCTGTAATAAAACATTTATTGCACAGATGATTCAGTCAATATGATGTTTTATGGAGTGATAAAATCTATATCAACCTCGGCCTTCAGCCTCAGTCGATATAGATTTGATCACTCCATAAATCCTCATATTGACCTCTAATTGTATAAATTTGGCCGAATCATCTGTGCAATAAATGTTTTATTAAATTCTTGAATAAAAATTGTGTTCGACAAGAAGCATACCAATAGCTGACAAAGTGATAATTACTTAGAAGTTTGACTGACAGAACGATTCTTCAATGTCTTTATATTAGAAAATTTTATCGACCGGTTGAGGAAAAAAATCTACACACTTCAAAATATATTTCATATGACAATATAGACAAATAATTGTTTACATTATTGCTTTCTACTTTTACCTGATATTTTAAGCCAAAATGCTGGTATCTAGATCAATGATATGAATCCAAATTATTTTTGAACTTTTTGTTTTTTCAATCATGATTTGAGATGCTTCAAATGCTATGACACAATTCTTTAAAGGAATGAAAATAATCATGACTGGCATTAAAGAGGTGGAGACTGAATATGAAGTTGAATTTGATTGCTTAGTTTTGGGAAAATTTTGCTTTTGACAATTTATTTTGATGAAAATAAATTAAAGTAGCCGTATCATGAGTCCAGTGCGTATTATATATTTTTTCTAATGCCAAATAGTATAAGCTCTTTCACACAGATGATTATTAATTTTCCCTCACGATTGTTTGTAATATCTTAATTGAATTTGAAAATAACTTTTAGGTACAATATTATGGATGCAATATAATACCAAAAGCCTCTTGCAAATTATCTGTGTGAGTCATAATATAGAGGAGAAGAAAAGGGGACACAGTAGGGCTGTGTATTGATGGAAGAACTTCGATACGATACGATACAATATTTGAACTTACGATACACGATATATTGGATAAAGAAATTCTTTTGAATATTCATGCTAAAATGACTTAGA
>JACSZP010043520.1:1615-17581 GCA_016161895.1 Pinna nobilis | reverse complement strand
AACCAACCTATTGGCTTGACTGTGTATACATGTAATTTCTTTTTAGAATTATAGAGTACTTGAAGTCAAGAAAAAGAACCAACAGAACTTCAAGTAGCGATAGGAAAGTAGATAAATAAGAAGGGCGGTGTCCGTCAGAAAATTCTGATAAAAATACAGAATATTGATGGATTCTTATGAAACTTCTGACAACTCTAAGACTCCAAACCCCAAGAGGGAGTGGACGTCAACCAAAGAGTCTGTGTTTTATGTGAATGATAATTTTCATCATAGGCCGATTTATTTTATCTTTTTTAAAAAATAGAAGCACTGCAAACGAGCGGTTTTAGATTCAGTGTCATTGACATCAAAATTGTTATTTAGATGAATGTTTGAAAAAAAGTGTGCAAAGTAAAAACAGAAGTAAGTCTCTGAGAAAAGAGAATTTTCAGAAAAAAAAGTAAAAATGAAATTATGATGAAAGGATTGTTGTGTATCACTGCATGTGAAACATACAGATTTTGCGATCTCTTGTTATGATTTGATAGATACATCTATAGACAGACACACAACATTAACTTCCTATGGTTCGGAACGTGGTGTCCTGCTATTATATGACCATGAGAAATTTTGCCTCCACGAAGGACAAGTTGGTTGGTTTGCTATGTTGTTGTTAAACGGCATGGTATGTTATTGTTGTTTAACGTCCCACTCAAGAATATTTCACTCATATGGAGACGTCACCGTGTGTCAGTGAAGGGCTAAAAATTTTGCCTATGCTCAGCACTGCTGGCCGTAGAGCAGGGAGGGTTCTTTAACGTGCCAACACTGTGACATAGGACCTCGCTTTTTACTGTCTCATCTGAAAGGTAGGGACGGCCAAGCGCGGAGTGGCGCTACACGGCTTGAACTTGGATCTTTTGATTCGCAGTCTAACCACTCGACCACGGAGGCCCCTGTTGTTAAATATCCCACTAAAGAATCTTTTGGTTATATGGAGACGTCATCGTGTGTCGGTGAAAATTTCTTCAGTAGACGAGATTGTCTGCCAATACAGGTTTCACTGTATAATGTAACCTGTACATATACTGGGAAATTTTATAACAAACTCCTAAGTAAACTGGCCTTTATAGAGAGGTGGTCTTAATTTAGAGGTTTATATGTGCACAAATGGTGCTGTTTTGGACAGCAAAAACAGGGTCTTTGTGAACAGGTGGTCATTATAGACAGGTAGTTGCTGAAGCAAGTTAACTGTACTTTCAGACATATGGAATGATGTTTTTTCTTTTACATACAGTTTGCTAATCGGTTGATATCTACTTATAGACACTTGTTTACTGCCAACACTTAATGCATCACTGCGCTTCCATAATCTTGGCTCAACTCAACAAAAAACTTGAAAGAAACAAAAAAAATCCGGTTAAAAACAGATAATTAATTGAAGTGCATGTTAGGCTGAAAATGCATGATCATCGTGGATGCCTGAATATTTGGAGGGCAGCCATGAGATCGACAACGGTTACGGTGGATGGTTATACACGGTGCGAAAACATGACACGACAACTGGGACCGCCTCTCCGTGAAGGGACCACCATCCTGGTGGCACAAGGTCTTATCAGTGTGTGGTGTCTGGTCGTGTGGTACTCATTGTTGCGTGTCTTTACAAATCAACGAACATGTCTAATCCGTTAATGACACTTTAATCCGGTGTGTGTTACGCCTGTAGCATCTGTTGTTAAAAATGTGCAGAATTTTAAATATTGTGATTTTAGGTTGATTCCATTAATAGAGGAAGGGGGGTTTGACAGTGGGACATTCCAATTTAAATCAGCCAATAACTGAAAGGTTTGTTTTTTTTTTATGCCATACTCGATAATCTTTCAGTCATATGGTGGTGGCCAGTTTTTATTCGGTGGAGGAGAGAACCCAGTTACAAATGTATGTACCCAGGAAGAGACCCTCTGCAAATAAACTTGCACATTTTATTATATAATCAACTTAGGTTCTAGCAATGCTCTAGGCATTTGGTCACAGAGGCCTTGAGAGACATCATGGCTGCCTTGTGAGTATTCACCTTCTGATCTTGAGGTTTTGGGTTCAAATCTGAGGAGGATTTTTGGCTTTAAGTATCCTCTCTTTTGGATGACCAGTATAAACCAAGGTCCTGTATCCCAGTAGATGTTGGCACATTAAAAGCTTTAACTGTTCTATAGTCATTGGTGCCGAGCACACCGGGCCAAATTTGTTGCCCTTCATAGGCATTGACTGCGTCTCCATATAAGTAAAACACAACCACTCAAAATCATCTTAATGAGGTGGTTTCTTTAACGAACAAGGACATTTAAAAATTCATTTTGTCCTCTTTTTCTGATAGAAACTGATATAGAAAATTGAAATTGAAATTTAGGAAGGAAAAAGATATGTTCTATGCACAGTCTAACCTGCCTTAGCAACCCACTGGATTAAAGGAAAACCTGTCTTATGTGACCTAACTGAGTGCTTCCCAAAATAGTTTTTTCCCCANNTGACTGTAGAAGTATTTTTGTATGTACATGTACATATACATTTTTCTTAATCAGGTTAACAAAAGATGAGCTGCGAAAAACTAAGATACTGAACAAGGGTCTACCATACATGTAGTTAGTGTAGGATTAATTCAATGTGTCATGTTTTGTTCTTTTTTACTACAATGTTAGTGTCTTAAATGAATAATTTGCTTTCTGATCTAATTTTTATTTTTCTCAATTAAGTTTTAATGTCTAATGCCAAATATCAAATGAAGTTCATTTCTAGTTCAGAAGTCATAAGCGATATTAAGAATAACAAAGTTTTGGTTCACCCTAACACTAAGTACTCAGATTGATAGAAAAATAATTTCAAATACAATGTAGCCTAATAAATATGGACACTTTTGTTCACAAATTGTCCGGATAAAAGAAGCGACCAGATTACTGAAACGTATTTATTTTAATGGCCAATGCAATTGGAGAATTTGTTCCCTAGAAATTTCATATGGAAAGGGAAGCATCCCGATTATTTGCGTCTGGAGTAATGAGGCTTGACTATAGATTATTCTTTCAGATATAGAAAATGTCCCCCCCCCCTCCCCCTGTACTGAAATCCTTCATAATTTGAAGTGGTTTGAATGTCCTGACTCCCAGCTTGATTATTTATTACTATTTTAATCCAGTTATTTTGAAACCCCTGTTAATTTGAAGGAAAAGTTTATTCCCCTTGGGTTTCAATATGTCAGGGTTTAACTGTAATTTTGTTCTTTCTTTTTTTTGTATATTTTTTTTGCTCAAATGCTGCACCAAGTTGAACTGCATTTTTATTCAAAAGATATCTATTTTAATACATATTACCTTGGATTTATTCTTAACTAAGAATAATCTAATTTGCACACATAAATGAGAATATCAAGGTCAAAAGTTCACAGATGGAGGTCAGGTGGTCTATAGAGCAATCTTATAAACCACATGTATAATCTACATGTACATGTGCTGTAGGGAACTCTAACGAAACTCTGGTATTTAAACTGTTTTGAGGCAATACATGAATGCAATTGTGTTCTAGATAATTGCCATGGTGTCTTTACAAGGGATGGCTGGTTTGTTGTTGTATTGATTAACGTCCCACTAAAGAAACTTTCACGTATGTGGAGACATCACAAATACCAGTGAAGTGGCACAAATTTGTCCTGTGCTCGGCACTTACAGCCATAAAAAACAGTGAGACTTTTTGTGCTGATACCCACTATAACAGAGATTCTCTTGTATTCATACTGTCTCATGCGAAGAACAGGGAAGTGCAGTCATAGCACAGAGTGGATTTGAACCAATAACCCCATGATCAGAGCATGGCGGTGAACATGCTAATCAACTAAGCCACAACGACCCCACATTTCATAGGGGTAGGTTAATTACTCTTATTTGTAAAAAAGAAAATCAATTTCTTGATATTGACATTTGCAGACTCTACAAAATGTGATAACAAACTTGAATGTCTATTTCTATATATAATATATACTTGCCAAGTTAACCCAATAAATAGCTGCGAAACTCACAATTTTCTATGTAAATTTTGATAATTTCTCATGAAAAATCACATTTCTCCCCCATGAAAAACTTTAATTCTCATAATAATTCTTGGTAAAATTTTCAAGGGGGGTGAAAACTTGCAAGACTGATAATAGAAGGCCTTTGTATGGAATATGTGTAGTCCTCATATGACATATGGTGATGGCGGTATGCATGAATTTATCTTGAGCAAAATTTAGTCAGACAATAGTGCAAAACAAAACAATAAGCAAATATCAGGAAATACATCGGGAAATATATGTAAATAATAGATATCTTTGTTTATTTATTACCTATCTATATCATATCTCGCTTCATTTAAGACAAACCTTGTATTGTTATACCGGTACATTGTTACTCTTCGTACAGTAAAGGTAAAAAAGCTATACATGATATATAGATCTTCTTTTGTGAAGATCAGACAAGACTTAGTGACACACAAAAAAATCTCATGAAAAGATGGAGTGTTTTTCGAAACAAAATACATTCTATTCGTCATATGCTGAAATAAATAACTAGTGATGTATGAGCTCGAATAGAAATAATACAGAATTGATGCCAGCAAAAAATCGAGAGGAGAAAGAACGAGTGTGACTATGTTATGTAACAGACAACGGGACAAAGAGAATTTGTAGGAATTTATTTGTTTTTACGTAATTCGATACCCCAAAACAGCTCCTGTGAGGGATGGATGTCCTATATATTTAAGATATGTCAGTTTTGATGCACAAATAATGCTATTGTGCGATGATGGAAAGTGCATGCATTTTGCAGCTTGTGTCGGGTTTCATCTCTGAATTGATGCCTTGCAGTCAAATTTTGTTTGCTTCGTATGGTTGTTGTTTAAATGCCTTTTTCATGCCCCTGTTATTAAAGATTCAGGGCATATTTATAGTTATTTGTCTACAATTCTGCAAAAATGTTTACCTTGGTCATAACTTTTGAACGCCCCCATAAGGCAGTGAAGTAATTTTGCAGTAAAGCTTTAAAAAGTATGTCAAACTCCAAGGTCAAGGTCACTATGTCAAAAGTGTTGGTATCAAATTAAAGCTGTGGTCATAAGGAATGTATATGTGAAATATGCAAAGGCTTACCCCTTGTAGTTCAAAAGATATTGTCTAGATAAAGTTTTTTGCAATAGTCTTAAAAAGAAGGCCAAGACTAAAGGTCAAGTTCACAAGGTAAAACATTTTGGTACCCATTGTAAGGTCTTGGCACTAGGAATAAACATGTGAAATATGGAAGCCCTATAACATATCATTCAAAAGTTATGACCAGGATTAAAGTTTTATGTGATCAAACAAACAAACGGGCAGATTAATGGACATGACAAGACTATATGCCCCCCCCCCCAATCTATGATTATAAAAATGCCCTTTACAGTTGGAGGGAGGTATATTAAACAGCCTTAACTGTATTGCTGAAATGTTTTATGCAATATTCATCTCATTATTTATAATCTGATCGTCATGGTGCACTGAGGAGACACGACTGAAATGACTACCTTGACAGACGAGTGGGTATTATATCAATTTTGTTAATCTTTGAAGGAGGGGGTGAATTTACATAAGTAGGTCTATACATACATAAATACTCTTAAGCCTTTGTCGATTTCCTGCCGGAAAAGATTTATGTCAGAGACGTTTTCAGTTCATGGAGAAAGAAAAAACAGATTCTGATCAAATATGACGACTTAGCAATTGAGGCAGAGTTTAATATTTGATTAAAATTGAGATTACATAAAGTTGATGATAACTATCTTGAAAATACATGCAAATCCCATTTCCGAACTCGTTAGGGAGAAAAAAACACATTTACATCTTTTCAAATTGGTTGACTAAGTTCAGAACGCTCCTTACGAACATTTTTAATTTCATGTTTATTTATCGTTTTGAACGCAGTTATTGACTTCGGATCATGAGGTCATGGGTTCGAATCTGCTCATGCAGTCATTACAGCAGCTGGTTAAATTCTTTGTCTTCCAGATGAGACAACACAAACCGGAATTTCTGTGTTGCAAAAGGTGTCACGTGTCGGCATGTTTAAAAACCCTTATTGCTCTACGGCCAGCAGTGCCGAGCATAGGCAAAATTTGACGCCCTTCACCGGCACATGGTGATGTCTCCATATGAGTGAAATATTCTTGAGTGGGACGTTAAACAACAACGCAACAACAAACAATAATACAACCAACCAACCAACCAAATGATGTATTGCTCCATGTTGAAATAAATACGAAGAAAAAAAATGAAATAGACGTCCTATTTAAGACATTTGCTATCATATCAGTTCCAGGTTATAAAAACATCAACAAGAAAATATGTCATCTCGTAAAACATTACAGAAGAAATTAATTTTCTTGATTTCCAAGTGCACGTGTACTTTAGCAGCCAGACACTGCATTTTCCCATCACATTGAAACACACCTGTGCAATCATGTTTGCCAGGCCGGAAGTTTATCATGTTGTGGTTGTTTTTGGTGCCGTAATTTGTGGTCTTTGAATTTCCACATGTACTCGAGTCAAAAATGTTACATTAAAGCTACAAATTAAGTTGGAAAATCGACCGACATTTCTCTTCATGACTTTGTTGTGGTTTTTCGTTTTTAGCATGTGCATGTCACATGGTTTTTTTGTGGCATGATTGAATACGGAGTTAACGATTCCGAGCTAGCGATGGCGTAGATTATCTCTGGTCAGACAGAGATATGAGATTTAAATGTTTGCTCTTTTGTAGATTTTGAAACTGCTGTGTTGGCAAAAATGAAAGAAAGATTGATTTCATGAGAAAATATGAACTGCCCTTGTACTGTATTCTTGTCTTGCCTGTGACAAAGTCTTCAAGGCAAAAAATATACATCACTTTTCTGATGGTATTGTAGATAACCATGACAGTGTCATCAACAATTGTGTTACAATGTAAGTTCATGTGGTTAACTGTGAAAAACTTGATACAAGAGCTGAGGCCTCGTTGGCCAAATGGTTGGAGTATAATGCTTCAAGCCATTTTATGTCTCATCTCTGGTCTCTGTAGTTATTGTATTGTATTGTTTTTAACATCCCACTCAAGAATATTTTCACTCATATGGAGACATCACCGTGTGCCTGTGAAAGGCAACAAATTTTGCCTGTGCTCGACACTGCTGGTCGTAGAGCAGGGAGGATCTTTATCGTGCCAACACCTACTGTGACACGGGACCTCTGTTTTTACTGTCTCATCCGAACGACAGAAATGGCCAACCGTAGAGTGGCGCTGGGGGAATTGAACCCCGGACCCTTCGATTCAAAGTCGAACACGCTAACCACTCTGCCATGGAGGCCCAGTCACTGTAGATTAAAGCACAGCACTGATTGGCTGTAAGAGCATGTTGCTGAGTAGTAAGGCCATGGTACCGAGTGGTTAGAGCATTGCACTTTGAATCAATAATATTCTCAAATCTCATACTGGGTCTCTTTTGCCAATTGGTTAAAGCATTATATTTTAAACTAGTTGGTCTCTCAACTCTTGTCGGAACGGGTTCGAGCCTCACTCTGAGAGAAAATCTATCAGTTTACAGTGTACCGGTACTTGCAGAAGGCCAGATCTGGTCTCTCCCCAGGTACATTTGTAGCCAATAAAATCTAGCATATGACTGAAAGATTGTGAAGTATAGTCTAAAACAGAACAAACAAAACTAGTATTACAATGAACGAGCTATATTGACCAAACTTGGAGAGCAAATTTCTTATGCATACTGTATCTTATAATATGCATCAATTTCAGCATTAGGCATACATTTCATGGCCCAAACTTAGACTGAACAGCTGTTGATAATTCTATGGAATTCATTAGTTCTTAACTTTCTTCACGTTTGTTTTTTTTCTTTCTTTTTTTTTGAATTAAAAAAGTTGATGCGTTGAAATTTGTTGAGGACGGAGTGTGATGTATAGAATTACTTCTTCACGTTTCTTGACAAGATTTCTCTCTTTTTCTGAATGAATTAACTTAAAATCAACCAGGTAATACAAACTGTCGTTAATTCATCAACGACTCGTGTCGTATTACCTTTACCTATTTTAACAACGTTGTTTGTTTAATTTCTCTCGTTTTACTTACCTCACTAAGGCAACATATTTATTTACATACGAGTAGTTTTCTTTTCAATGACGATTGTTCACACGCTTTTTTGGACGCTATTTGACACCTGCAGTCGTATTTTCTGCTTTTTTTTCCGCTGTGCTCGTGTCGTCCCTCATGTATTATGGCTTCTGCTTTTCCTGTTTCCTTTTTCCTCTGAGAAACATTTTGGTTTCTTATCGATGAAATCTCATGTGAATTCACATCGTTGATTCGTATTACGTCACATGACAGTCTTCACGACTTTAGATATTATACGATGTACAATCTATCACATGCCAAAGTGACATATCAAATTAAAGGATTACCTATCTGATGTGACCAAAATGTATAAATCCCAAAATAACTTTTTCCTAAATAATTAAATCACCTGAATTAACAGATCAACTGACAATGTAACCCTTTTGTCCCTTCCCTTGGACAGTCTTTCAAAATAGGTGAGATTGCATAGTTGTTTTGGCCCATTTTATCAAAGTTCATCCCCTCTTAAATTTACCGGTACATGTTTAAGGTATGTTATAATTTGTTTGTCTGCGACTGTAACCTCTAACAATACATGTACTTGGAGTAGATGATTTTACTCTATTTATGCTCTGCATATTGCATCAATATTTAACTTACAAAATTTGATTGTACCTAGATATGATTAGCCAGTCGTAAAAGTTGTTGTTGTGTTGTTGTTTAACGTCCCACTCAAGAATCTTTCACTTACATTGAGATATCACCGTATGCCGGTCAAGTGCGATAAATATTGCCCATAGCTATGCTCAGCACTTATGGACATCGAGTAGTGAGGCCTCTTAAATGTGATGACACCTGCTGTGACACAGGACCTCGATTTTTACTGTCTCATCTGCAGGACAGGGGCGGCTAACTGCAGCCTGGTGTGCATTGGAACCCACGAACTCATATGAGCAGAAGAAAACAAAATGTGTTTTTTATTTCCGTTGCTAGTGAAATATTGTAAGACATTTCTTTTTTTATTTGACTTTTCTCAGATGCACTCTCTTCTGTAAATGGGTCCAATTCAGCTATGTACGAATTAAAAATTNNCCACTGGGCCTCCATATGTTAGTACATCTCTTTTAAAGCAACATGCGTAAATGCACAAAAAGGTCATTGGGTGCAGAAGCGATTTTGGTACTGACTGATAATGAATATGGCATCAAGCAGGATGGAGAATCGATTGAAAGATAATAAAAACATGCAATTAAATTTCGGCTGTGCCTTCCTAGACAAGTAGATAAGATAGTACTGTCTTGTGATCGAAGTTTGTGTATATGATGTTGGGTTTCATCATTAAAGCAATAAGTTTGTCAGAACTCTAATCAAAAATCGACTGCCAGGGGTCAACCCGATAAGGCTAGATTTGGATTCAATTCATATAGAATAGGATCGGCTCACAACTCAAAGTTTTTTGGCATGGGAGGAAATTGGAAGGGCAGTTTTTGATAAGGGAGGAAATTGGAAGGGCAGCTGACCTTGGAGTTCAACTGCATGTATGTTGCTAGATAGGCTTGTTATAAGACTTGGAACTAATTCAAAAGGATCATCAGAAAAATCATGAAATGTAAAAATCATGAAATGAAAAAAAAGAGGGATTGGTACCTCAAAGGTCGATTTCATGCAATTGGTTAGAAATTGATGAGTTTTAGGCGATATCTAATCATGTCATATACATGTACTGAGTTATTTTCCTTACTATGAATAATATTTTGTGGTTTTTTTTCAAAATCAAAAGAAAGGTGGGGTGGGGTGGGGTGGGGTTGGGTTGGTTATGATGAAGCCTTTGAAATCCACCCTCTTGCTCAGCCAATATTTAAGACACTAATTATACAAGCACAAAAAGCAAATCATTAAAATATCATAATTGTATCATACCAGATAATATAGGTGTATCCCAAATATTTGGAATTTTATTGTAACACTGCACCAGAAAAAGACATGAAAATCTCTCTGTTTCACATGCTCAATTTAAAAAGAAAAAATCGCTAAATTACACAGATGTTGGTTGGATTGCTGGGTGGTTGTGTTCTTGTTTAACGTCCCGTTCAAGAATCTTTCATTAATATGGATATATCAACATGCTGGTGAAGGACTACAAATTTTGACCTCTGCTCAGTAAAGGCTGCTTATGGCTATTGAGAGACCCTGATCGACTGGTCTAAGACAATAGAAAAGAGAATACCATTTTGATACTTGAGGTTCAACGGGTTAATATTCTGAGTTTTGTCGTGATACTTTTTACTATCTCATTCAAAGCTAGGATAAATCAGTTGTCTGTGGAGACTCGAACCAGTGACCTCACAGTCTCACACACTGAAGGTGAGCACTCTACAGCAGCTGAGGTCAATTACAGATCCACAGAAATTCAACAGGTGTTAGCTGGCCAGTGGTCATTTAAGGTCAGGCATGTTATCTAGATACAGATGAGGTCATCCTAGGTCAACACAGATTTGATATTGATTACAGCTTATCAGCTGACCACAGCTCTGGGAGAGAGTGAGTGGTCAGTGGTCAGATTGTAAATATATAAACAAATTTGTCCAAAGGCAAGAACATGGTGTGAAAGTTAGGTCACTGGCTGGTTTAAAGTGACCACAGATTAGAGGTCAGAGTTCAGATAGCATTTAATCAGCTGAACATTAAAAGTCAATGATTCTGTTTTGCATGGGTGAATCTGTAATTTTTGAAATTCTTGCTTGGGTGTAACTATGAATAAATACATAGATAATAGCTATTTTTTTCTTAAGTTTAATCTTATATCAATTTTTATCAATTTCTATTTTAGAGGTATTTAGAGGAATTTTGCTTTCTACTTAGCAGGCAGTAATATGCTAATAGGCCTACAGAGGTCCTCCAGTTTGTAAGAATATCTGGAGACAGATACAGAATGAGAGAGAGAGAGAGAAAAGAATAAAAAGGCGAGATTAAATAGACCTGGGGTGTACCGGTAGTGAGAAATGAGAAAAAATGAGAGATGAAAGAGACGAGAGCGATAATAGGAGAGAGAGAGAGAGAGAGAGAGAGAGAGAGAGAGAGAGAGAGCAGTAAAAGAAGACAGAAAGGGATAAAGAATGAGAGAGGAAGAAATTAAAAAGAGAAGGGGGGGTTACAAAAAATTTAGGTATAATAACTGAATAGATCTAAAACAGGGGCCTCTGTGGCCGAGTGGTTAGCGTGTTCAACTATGAATCAGAAGATCTGGGTTCGAGCAGCGTCAGCGCCACTCTGCGGTTGACCTTCCTTGTCCTTCGGATGAGATAGTAAAAGCCGAGGTCCCGTGTCACAGTAGGTGTTGGCACGTTAAAGAACTCTCCCTGCTCTACGGCCAGCAGTGCCGAACATATAGGCAAAGTTTGTAGCCCTTCACCGGCACACGGTGACGTCTCCATATGAGTGGAATATTCTTGAGTGGGACGTTAAACAACAATACCATAACATACCAGATCTAAAACATGTACATGTAGTGAGTTCAATGAATGCCTATACATGTACATGTACATGTACATACCCCATGCTCCATACGATAATCTCCGGTTTATTTAATCAGAGTCAACAATCATGCCAGTATGTCACATATAATTTATTTACATTTTGTTGAAGATATTCAAAAAATTTGTGATTATGAACTAAATTGGTTCTTCAGAATAAATTATAAATGTATTTTCAATCGGAACTTAGGTCAGCTGTGTTTACACTTGTCATCTTGAAGTTCTTTAGCCAGACTCCTACCGAGCTCTAGCAAATTTATTTGGCATAAATTAGCCCCCTTAAGAACATGAAAAAAAAGGGACGAGACCATGAAATGGAGATATATATTTAAATGTTTTACAATACAGGTAAATTACGAAAATAAAAGCATCAACGTAGGCGGCTTTTCGTTTTATTCAGTCTATGATTGCCAGTTCGTCTGTATGATTACTCTTAAACTGATGTTTTTATTTTGACACCTGATAGATTCAGCGGGGTCCATCAAACGTTTAATCTACTGAGTATCAACAGGTATCCAGAAAACATCTCATCTGCTTCATCTTGGAGTCCCAAACTGGCAGTAATGTCAGGCAAACAGACAAAATCTACATATCAAAATTATCATCTGTTCTGGATGCGGTCTGAGGGACTTTCTCAAAGGGTTTGTTCATCAGCTAGTAGACATTCCCAATCTTTATTTGTACTGCGTGGATCCAGGAATTTTTTTCCAGGGGGGGGTTAAAGGGGTCAAACCTGTGGCAAGGAAAACTCAACCCTGTTAAAATGAGAATCTAAGCATAATTGACCAATGGTGGTATATATTTTGCTAATATACCCCCCTCCCTGCCTCTAGATCCGGGCATGACTGAGGAGGATGCTGTTTTTCCAACCAGAGGATCCCAGCAACATGGTCATTGGGACCTATTACAATCTGATTCCCCCGTCCCCCTCCCTAACGCTTCCAATACTTCACCCTTCTCTAACAATACTTAGTATATTATCTCTTCTCTTACTTTCCCATACTTAAACCTTGCTCACTTTCTTCCTTCCTCTCTGTCTCTCTCTCTCTCTCTCTCCTTTTCTCTACTCTCTTGTCCCCTTCTCTCTCTCTTTCTTTCTTTCTCTCTCTCTTTCAATATTATCTATAACTGTCACTGATGCCCCTCTCCTATCTCTTTCCCCCTCTCTCCTTTCGTTCATATTTCTGTCTTTGTCCCTTAATACTACCAACTGTATCTATAACTGTTATCTTTCTGTCACTGATGTCCTTCTCCCTCTCTCTTCCCTTCTCTCTTTCTTTGCATCTTTCTGTCTATTTCATCCATCTCTTTCCTTTTCTTTGTTCTCTCATTCTTTCTGTCTCTACTTTTAGTTACCCGTCCCAGTTCACATAGCTATCTGTAAATGCTACTAATTCTCTCTGTCATTGATACTTTTATCTTGAAATTTATTTGTTGAGAGGAGACGTATATCTCCCATGGACAGGCACAATAAACTTTTTAACAATAAAAAAAGACACGTACATGACAGTGTAGACTAACGGTCAAGTGTTTAAGTGCTCCGTCTTGAATCTTTGGTCATTTGTTTGACCAGTTTCCTGGTGGTCTCCCTCCCCGTGATATCTGACCAGTGACAGATTCTGTCCACTGTTGTCTGTCCGTCTCATTATCTCGTTATTTTGTTTATAGTTCTAAATGAAGTCGTCAATTTCGTCTCCCGTCACACTATCTTACTGAGCACTGAATGTTGAGAGGCTTATACTGCTGTGATGACATGCATTGTACAAATGTGACCCAGTGAACATTGTTTTTTTGTTCTTGTTTTTTTTTTTTTAATTCTTCTTTTGCCTGTCTTTTTGGCATTTGTCAACATTTGTTGCTCATTCAAAGAAAGTCAGAGAGAAAAAATATCAATCGGAAATTCCCCTAGCCTGTACATATTTTATTTCACCTTGCTCTCCAACCCTTTTTGAATGACAATAAAATCAGCATCCTATATTTCCTTGTTCTTATTCTGTAACGCTTGTGTTCAACTTCTCTCTCTCTCTCTCTCTCTCTCTCTCTCTCTCTCTCTCTCTTTTAAATATTCAATACTATCATACTCTCCCTATCTCAATTAGCTAGTCGTTGCTGTATATTTCAGTGCTCCCTCATAAATTCTATAATGGGACCACTGTGGCCATGTGGTTAGCACGTTCTGCTTCAAATCAAGAGGTCCGCCGTTCGTTCTGCTTCAAATCAAGAGGTCCGCCGTTCGCTGTCCCTGTCTTTCAGATAAGACAGTAAAAACTGAGGTCCTATGTCACAGTCGGTGTTGGCACATTAAAGAACCCTCCCTGCTCTAAGGCCAGCAGTGCCGAGCATTATGCAAAATTTGTCACTCTTCATCGGCAACGATGATGTCTCCATATAAGTGGAAAAATCTCTGAGTAGGACGTTAAACAACAATACAACCAACCAACAATTTTATAGTCTACTCAGCATCTTACAGAAGAACTGGGTCCACAAGGTGCTTGATTTTATTGTAACACACTGGTAACTGAAAATATAAATAATTAAAGTAGAAATAATTCGTCAAGATCATTAAACATATCAATAACCTATCCATTTTTTTCTGCATCCAACTCTATTTCTATTTGTGTGTTCATTTAATAAAGAATAACGTCTCGGCGTCGCCGTACAGCTGAAAGTCATCAGTGAAAACGAGTAACAGGAAATGAAAGAATTAAATATAGCACAAATGTAAACAATCATAATTTTTACTCGAAATATGAATTTTTGTCTTCTAGAAGATTGTAACATTTAATATTTGTATTTTTAGACATTTTTTACACCTATGAGTCTCCATAGGTTTAATTGGTTTTTGAGATTTATTTTTTTTTCGTTTATGTAAAAAGTATTTATTTGAATTCCACCTGTTGATGTAGCCTTAAGTCTCTCTGATAAGTCCCGATATGTCTACCTCAAGAAACATAAAGTTTCGTATAGAGTCTAATAATTTTCTTTTTTAAAAATAGACAGTTCGAGTGAAAATGCTAAGAGAAAAAATGCGATGGAGACATCACAAGAATTGCATTTGTTGGTTGTATTGTACACATCCCACTCACGAATCTTTCATGTATGTAATGTGGGGACGTCGCTAATGCTGGTGAAGGACGGCAAATTTGGCCTATGTTCGACACTTAGATAAAGCTATTGAGCAATGGTGGTTCTTTGACATGCTGACACCTCGTGTGACACAAGACCCCTATTTTGACTGTTTTATCTATGTGCTGATCTAGAGGGGAAGGGGGGAATTTGCAAAGTATATACCAATATTGGTCAATTATGCGCAGATTCTCATTTTAACAGGGTCAAGTTTTTCCTTTTTACAAGTTGGACCCCCCCGTGGAAAACATCAATCCCCCTCCTGGAAAAAAAAAAATCCTGGATCCGCGCATGTTATCCAAAGAACAGGAAAAGCAGTCTTATGCAGATTTGAACCCAGGACCTCCTTATCAAAAGACAAAAACTAGTTCTCTAACCACTGTGGCTCCCAATTGCACATATACTGTATTTTCTATGTCAATAGATATATTTTTGAAATTCAGTAGTATCAAAATTCATTTCAAGGTTTTCAGGAACTCGGCATAAAGCTTATTTATTGGTGGGAATGCTTGCAATTTGCTATCAAAATCAGAAAACTGCTGGTCGCATTTTAAAGGGATTTTCTTATCTTTTTCTCTTCAATTTAAAGATGAACAAGAAATCGTAGTTATAATGCTGGCCTTATCTCCTTGAATTCATCATCAACATTTTCATGAATTAGTGGCTCTGAAGTCAAGATATTTTCACTCCATATCGGAGGTATCGCTAAGACATTTCCGTCTCATCCTTATCATCTAAAAATAGATAAAAATCGGAGTGTACAGCAAGGTGTCAGGAGTTACGGGTGTATTTAAGTGCGTGTATTGATGTGAGAGCCTTTTCTCAGCAGTAAGGAGTTAATCTCAAGAACTTAGGGAGGAAGGATCAAATCAAAGCTGAATATTTCCTGCCTTTTGTATTAGATAGCAACAAATGACGGCTGGTGTGCAGAAGGTGAAAACTGTCACTGCATCGATGGCGATAAATATGGAGAGTATTTGTCCTTCACCTTCATTAGATAAAGTCTCAAGAATTTTGAATATAACTAAAATGTATGGTATGGTATTGTTGTTTAACGTCCCACTCAAGAACATCTCACTCGTATGGAGACGTCACCGTGTGCCGTGAAGGGCTACAAATTTGACCTATGCTCGGCACAGCTGGCCGTAGAGCAGGGAGGGTTCTTTAACGTG